>NW_023610960.1:0-70000 GCF_013339725.1 Rhipicephalus microplus
GATAAAAACCCAACTCCGTGACACAAACAAGGCTCCAAACTGGCTAAAGTTTTTTATATATTTCTAAGTCGTACGTTTGCTGAAACACGCAATAGCGATTCCGGTACTCTCGTAGTCAGCATCAAGAATGCCCCTCTCGATCATTCCCTAACTTTATCAAATATTAATGCCCATTATAGTCGCATTTTAATAAGTGCTCATTGTCATACTTCTACCAAAGTAGGCCCTTACAACTTGTATGGTGATGGCCTGGCTTTTAAAAAAAGGGTATCTTCATCTCCTTTGCAAAATTGTTTTCCAGATAAGTTGGCATTGTTTTTGTTGGTTTTTTAATTTGCACTGCCCGCTCTGTTTTTATACTTGTCGTAGTGAACATTTTTCAAAGTTGTTATAACATGAGCATGTATTTCTTCAAAACAAACACCGTCAAGCACCAATAAAGAAAACGTTCACTAAAATGTAGCAAAATAAATAAGCAGTGAGAGGTGTAAACATTACGCCACCTAAGCCAACTGCATATTCACATATACAGACACACATAAGAAAAAGCGGACAAGTTTATTCAACTTGGAGGTCCGTGCAAATGTCCGGAGGCCACGGAAGGTGACGCACGTGGAGGCGTCATGAGTTGCTTACCAGGCTTGCAGAAATTCTCTGTTCCCCAGTTCTGTTCACAGGCCAGCGTTTTTGCATTGTCCAGAATTAAACTACGTCTCAGCACTGTTTGTTAGAAAGAGATAGAAACAAGGGTTTAATCATCAGACATGACATAAAGGTGAACATCTGAACAGTTTTACACGTTTGGTCGGAAAAATGCAATTACTGTCTTCCCCCACCTTCCCCCCTCCTAAAAAACAGCTGTCACGGCCATGGCAGCAGGACTGAAAAGAGAAAAAAAAAGCTGCATGCAGCAGCAGGATATAGTACATTTTCTCATCATCAACGCAGAAAATACAGCTAGTCTTTCGAAAGGGTGCATTCTCCTTTCTCTCTTTCTTTCACTACCATGTCGCCTCCTTCTTATGATGTTGAGCCTGGCTGCCAAATGGGTTTGCCCCCGCTTCCAGTGAAACGTCGAGCTTCACACGACTCGTTCTGCCAAGCAATCCTTCCCTTTCTTTCGCTTTCCTCGTCCCTAGTCTCGTCAGTTCTTTTCACTCCTTTCTTTCTTGTTTTGAAAGCACGACGTCATCTGAAGATTGCAGTATACTTCTAGAATAATATCTCAGATACCACTTATGCAATAAAAATAACTTTTTCAACAATATGAGCACGTGTGTGCGTTCTAAATGTTTGTACCGAATGCGTCGTCTTATTTCAATTAGGTACATTTAAAAAGAATTAGCGCTGATTTCAGGTATTCGTGTTTTATTAGTTTAGCTTACATGATAGACCAAAATAATTTGTACTCAGCAGTAGACCTATACCTGGTGTTTATTGGTATGGAAAGCGGACAAACATTACCGTTTATATGTAAGAACCAAAAAGATTTTTTAACCAGTTAGGTTTACTTTTAACAATTATAAATTTCTTCGAATCAACCCGGCAATCCAAACCCTGTACGTTTGCACGTCTGTGGACGAAGTCGGGAGGGCTGAGGGCTTGAGGGCGGTGAAGTCGGGAGGACTTTACAGCCCTCAAGTGACTTCTTTCTCGATCGCAATCCCTTGCGAAGACTAGAGACGCTTCCCGAAGCCTACACTGTCAGGCTAGCACCCAATAGACCCTTTTCGAAAATGGCGCCCCTAGCGCCGTGGACGCAAAATACAGCCTGCCGCCATTGTGAGGGCAACGCAGCAGACGACGCAGGCTGTGTCCCAGTGACGCTGATGCGCGTTTCTTGCAGCAAACACAGACACCTCTTGCGTTCCTGCAATACGCGGACCGCTTCGGGAGGGCACGCCGATGAGAGTCTCTTGCAGGCCGGATGTATGCATTTCCAGCCATAACAAGCCAAACTGCTCGTCTAACCTGTTGAAGGGTACAAAATATTGCTCATTGCGCAGCGGAAAAAGCTCAGAAAGCTTATCGGAAAGTACTAGGAGCTCGTTCAATCTAGAATGTGGTGTGATGGCACCAGATGATACTTATAAATAGCCGCCAACACAAACATAACAGCACTCACGCATTTGACGACTCACTTTCCATGCCCTAATAATGGCGCCAGCTATCCCACGCTCCTTCGCGAAGCGAAACTGCTAAAAAGCTCACCGTCAGGTGGCGTATTTATGAAAAGGGTGTATTCTATGCTTGTCTCTTTCAGCGTGCACAGGCGCATTCCATTCCCTTGCTGCAGCAACGCCAAGACTGAGCTAGGCAAGCTTTAAGCGTGGGAGCGTGATTAATCGAGTCGACACATCTACGGACTGGGGTGCTGGACTGATTTTCGTTCCCAAGGTTTTGGGTGGTTATCAGCTGTGCCTGGACTCAACAAGTTAATTTTTCGAGAGCACCATGTGCTCCCTATAGCGGAGTAATGCCTAGGCATACTTGTAGAGGCTACAGTTATCTATAAGTTCGACGCCACGTCAGCCCTCTGCTAAGTCACGCTCTCCACCGAGTCCCAAGAATTTACATATTTATAACCTCGTTTGGACGCTCTATTTTTCTCCGGCTGTCATTTGCGATCATATCTGCACCCGAGTACTTCCAGCGGTAGATGTCCCGAATGGTAGAAGGCTGTGTAGGTGTGGTGAACATAAATGGCCACATTCTCGTCTTTGTAAAGACACGATGTGAACTTGACTACCGTCTGCGGCAGGCCCTGGACCGACTACCGAGCGCAGAAACGCACGAAATGCTCGTTCGCCACTACTACTGTTATGTTCCTAGGTGTCCCAATCAAGTTGGTGGTAGTGCAACGCAAGAATTCACCCAAAGATGTCTCAGAGGCCCGTCACATGCTAGGCGTCGCGAACTGCACCACGCGCTTTTTACCCGTTTCAGAGTTGACTGCGCCTACCTCAAGCATTGGTCCTCAAGACCTTTGCCTGGACTTGGCGCCCGGTGCACCAGTCTGCCTTTTCTGAACCAATGGAGCTCAGACCTTTTCACGGCTCGGGCAACACCACATAAAAGATCATTATCTCGGCTTTTGCCAGCTCCTACGAACCTCGGGGCAGTACTTCTTCAAGAACATCCGCTCGATGAACGTTGAGCCGTCGCTTTTGCGTCGTGCTCCCCGAAATCCACGAAACACCGGTACAGTCATATGGAAAAAGATGCTCTGAATACCAGCTGGATGGATCGGAGGTTCGAGGAATACGTTCGCACCCTTCAACTTTTCCCTCAGACGGACCATCAATCGCTAGTCGCAGTTCTGTGTTCCATGGATGTTGAACCTCACCAGTACGGATCCAGTGGTTTCGCTTCAAGCTGGCGCGTTTCGCGTACCAAGTACTCTACGTTCCGGGAAGCTGTTAGCAAAAGCGCGTGCTGCTGCATTCTCTTTCATCCAACTGGTGAATGAAGTAGAGCGCGTTGGCCAATAAGTTGATAGCTCCTTCCCAGACAATGCCTCATAGCAGCTCAAGCACCTGCGCCAGGCTCAAGCCAACGATGGCGAGTGCAGTCAGCTGCTTTGGTACTGCGCCAATGGCTAGCCTCGGCTTTTGGACTTTTATCTCCATGTGAAAAAGTGCTGAGAGCCCCAGGGAGACCTCAGCGTCTGCGAGGGACTGCTTCTGAAAGGTTCCAGCATTGTCATGCGATATGCCCTTCAGCGCCGTACAATCGAGCTCACTCATGACGGTCGTCAAGGCACCAACGAATCCAAAGCGTCAGCTCAGGAGTCAGTCTAGTGGTCAGCATGAACAGCCAGATAGATACAGTTGTGTCTAACTGCTCCACGTGTGCTGAAACCATGGTGCAGCGCTCGGAACCCATGTTGCCCTCAACGACTCAAGCTCCGCTATGGGAAGAGGTTGGCATCAATATTTTTCATCATAGCCCGACATGACCTGCAGTTTCATCGAGACAACTTGATGCTTACGAAGCAGTCCAAGAGCAGCCACATCATAGCACCTCTGCTATATAGAGGAACCTCAACGTTCGACTTTAATGTCACGCGTCTTGCTGTTCGGCAGGGGGCTCTGCAGGCTGAAAAAACTCGCCCTATAAACATTCTTTTCCTCCAGACTGAGAGTTCCGAGACATCTGTGTTACTCCTAATTTACCGTGAGGAGGGGGGGGGAGGGTTGAGGTAGAGTATAGAAGTACCTCTACATGGCTGTACTACCGATATAGCGTACGAGAGTAATTCCAGATTGCAGCGCAGAATGTACTGGTTTCTATGAACCTTTTTTACGGAGAGGAAGGCTTCCTCCTTTCTGTGATGTTGCACGAGAGCACGAAAGCTGGCATCACACCCTCCGCACTGCCTTATTTGGAGGGTGACGTGCGATAACAGCCCAGAGAGGATCAAGGCGGCACCTAGGGAGCCTTGATTGAAAAAGTCTATAACAAGAGCTGCCAATAAACCTCACATGACTTGTCCGTTCGGAGTCTCCGCTGTCTGGGTCACTCACTCGCCTTTTGCGCTCGACAGAGTCATTGCGTTTTATCAGCAATGTGTGTTTGGAATGTCAACGCTCAGCTTATTGTGTTTCGTTTCATTTTATTTGAGGCCCGAAAACGAGCTCAAATTTTAATAGATTACTACAAATGGCTTGAAATTCTAAAATACTCGCGGATAATGTCAAAAACTACAGCGGAAGGCAAATACACTATACATAGAAGTTTATAACAAAAGCAGACAAATCAACCTCAACTGCTGCATTGGCCAAGGATTTTCTTTTTCATTCTCATGAGCTTGTGGAACAAAAGAGCCAAGCGTACGGCCTGTTATTACGAAGGTTTGACGTGATCGGCAAAAGGAATAAGACTACTTTGAGGTGCACTGCTTTCTTCCGTTCTCCACAATAGGTATCTACATTACCGGAAAGTTAGTGATAGTATTTTTAGAGCATGCTGTCTCTAGTGTTTAGAACCCGTACTACAATCGTAGTGCAGGCGCCTGTACGTTTCGAGTTTCCTTGTTTACAGTCACCTCACCAGTGAGCTCACACCACCATAACGTGAACCAGTGTAGACGCTGACCCTTTGTTTCACAGTGATAAGCCAAAGCTGGCAGAGAGCATGTAAGGACATATCCAGGAAGAGGTGAGAGAATAGCGCAACAATATGAATAAACAGTGAAGTACGGCACGGAAAAATGACTGTTTGGCGATAAACCGACAGGCTGTTTATCTCCGTATACCATTCTACTACTCGGGGCTGGCCACTCGTAATCTCTACCAATTTTGTAAGCTCTGTCTTATTTTTTATTATCCATTTTTCTCCTCCACTGCACCTACTGCAGTAAATAGCAGTGATAATACTTGACCCCTTAGCCAAGACGTGACGATTATGATTGTTCATCTGTCAGGCTCGCATTAGAAAACGTCGCCAGATCATCCAAAACTTCAGCTAGCAACTCACGTATTGTGGGAATCGATTTCATGTGAAGCAGGCTATAAGTAACCGTCCATGCTTGATTCGCCCAATCGGATTAGGTGTTACGAAGAGACTCGATGGCTTTGAGGAAGTTTTGTATTTTTGCAAATATATTAGGATTTTCATACATGTCGTCTACACGGGTAGTGTAAAGGGTAGACGTTAAGTCTGGGAGATCATTTTTATCACACCGAAGTTGGTACTTCAAGACGCTACTGCGCACAGCTTTAGTAGCCTTCACTGGTGGATTCGGGCAATGCTTGAGGAGAGCCTCCAGATTTAATTTCAAACAGTGCGTGGTCCAAACGACCACAAGAGCCATATAGTCTTCTTCATTGCCTTTACCAACACTACAAAGACAATGGTAGTTTTCCCATCATCATGATTCTATAGGGTTGGTTTCCTAAGCAGTTGGGGGTACTGGAGTGGCCCTGAGGTACAATACTTGACCACCATGCAAAATTTCGGAGTTTGAATTTGGCTGGAACAGTGACTTTCATTCTTTGTTGTCATCGGAGTTTAGGTCGTTCATCAACAATGCCACCAGTGCCAACACTTCATTTCGCATTCGGCAAAATATGAGAAGGTAGGCTACGTTAAGCCAGCTATCCCAACATCGTGACAGTAATGTACAAGGAAAATACAAAAACACAAAAAATAAAAATAAAAGAAGAAAAAATTGACATTATCCAAAAGGAAACCCTGATGAGATGTGAAGCAGCAGTGTTGCGCACGGGTGGCGTCACGAGTTGAACAGCGCGAACGCGGGTGCTGCGGTGAGCCCTGGAATATTCGTTTAGAGCGATGGATGGCGTAGGTCTTGTGGTTTCTCAGAGTGGACACGGGCGCTGGATCATAGCTGGCACGCATTTCACCTTGACTACTATGGCCTTAAGATCGGTGAATAGCACGCTGAGAGGTTTCTGCAGATATTCGACGTCGCAGTTGGCAAAGATCAGATCGATGCGCGTTCCCCTTATCGTGGTCGGTAGTTTCTGAGAGTGCACGTCACGCACATTCAAGAGAGTGCACGTCTCAATCATGAGAGTACACTCTCTTGCGAGACGTACATGCAAGATGCACGTCACGCACGTAATCGACTAGCAATTCTCCTCCTCCCCCGCTGACGTCAACATCGAAGTCTCCCGCTACTATAAGAGGCGCGCGTTGACACGCCTCGCCGATATGAGTCAGCATCTCCTCCAGACAGCACTGAACCTGTTCCTTCGGCAGGTTGGGAGCGAGGTACAGTGCGAGAATTGCAATGTCACCGACACGCACGGCAACGCACTCGGAGGAGGAACGTCTTCGAGAGGTTCTGGATCGTTCTGCCAGGTTGATGTTAAACGCGCGCAGCGCATGTCGAATCCGAGCGTAAACAAGGACTCCTCCAACGTTGTGGGCGGTGGAGACGGGGAAGCGAGAGAGATGAGAAGCAGCGAGCGGCGACAGGCTAGGGAGAGAGTGACGTCAACGCACGCACACTGCGATGGAAGGCGTGACCTACGTGGCACCACCCCAACATCTGCGGCCAGAGGACGTAGTGTGGACGGAGGGACAGCCTTACACAGGCTAGTCAGAGAGCTGCTTCGCATGAAACACTAACCAGAGGCACTTTGTACTTATACACTATAGGGCTTATAACGCACAAATGAGCCCAGTACGCATAGGCATAGTCCAGTTGATATATCGGGATCACATTGCGGATAGATCCTTAACTTCTGCTGCACAGTCCGTTTGGGACTGCCACATTAATATTTACAAAATCTTTTTGTATTGCTTTCTCGGTGACACAGACTGTGGATGACCTGAAAGGAACATCCACATAATGTAGGCCTTGTTACGCGCGCATGCGCAGAATAATACTAGGACATATTGTTTTTTGACGTGCGAGTCACGCAAGACCTGTTATGGTTTTGAGGACCTTCGTGCCGTGTTCGTCATATTTTCATCTCGCCATTTGCCGATTTGGGCTTATGCTAATTTAAGGAGACAACCGCAAAAGCGGCCCGACATAACCATATATATATATAAAGAGAGAGAGGGGGGAGGGAGGGAGAGAGATCAGCCTTCCTGGATTATTTGTGTTTCTAGAACAGATGTGCCGTAAATGTCGATTTCATGATAGTGCTTCCTACAGCTACCTTCAATAGCGCTGCATGGCACTTCCATTTTTCTGATGTCACTCTTATGATGACGTATTGTTTCCGTGGAACGTTTGCTTTCATCTGTGTAGATTGCTGGTCACTCTGAACACGACCCCTTGTAGGCTACGGCTTGGTGTGACTCTTTAAGAAATCGAAGGCCAGCCCACCGACATCAAAAGGATTGAAGAAACCGGGCCAGCGCATCTACATCCCATGTATGCCGGACATCAGCGAACAACTTTCTAGGATATTCGAAAAACTGAGGGTCATGGTGGTTTTCGAGCCTGGATCAACGCTCGGTCGCTTGCTACCTCAACTGAAGGGTCGAACTTCTAAAGAGCAACATGAAGGCGCAGACTAAAAGACTACACCTTCATGTTCTGAGTGTCCAGCCAGCTTCATAGGTGAGAGCAAGTGTTCCGTGGAAGGAATGCGCCAACATGTGAGTGTCGCCAGCAAGGGAGAAGTGGAATGCAGCGCCCTTGAAGAGGGCTGTGGAAAACACGACCAGAAAACCGAATTTGACGCACTTTTCTGTGCCAGCAAGTGAAGTGATCCGGATATGAGATTCTCGGTCGAGTCTTGAGACATTCAGTACATACTTGCAAATATTAACCCTTCACTACAAACAATGCCCCCAGTATACATTCATGGGTTCCCAAACGTTACGCAAAATCAAAGCCGGAGGCGTGGGCAACGAACACGGCGCGCCGATGAAATGAAGTGTTCGACGGAAACCCATCTGGGTGGGATGAAACATGATGCAGGAAACGAAATACACTAACTGACTAAAAACTTGAAAGTAAACGATGTGCCGGATTCCCTACAGAAGATTTGCTTGCATTTAGGCCAATGAATTAGCTAGAAGCGCCTTCAATAAAGGTTTCAGCACATGACGTAAGCACGTGCTGGAAGTGTGTTCCTTGCATTTTTAACATAACAGAGACTTATCACGCGTATTGCCAAGCGAAGACGTTGACGTGACACCACTGACTGGATAAACATGAGTATCTATGGGAAAGAAAGAAAGTACATGGATGTCAAGCCTGTATCTGAAACCACTCCTAGTGCTATCTAGGCAAACTCTGAATCGCAGTAATGTCAGCCTTCTTTCGCTTAACCCGCGTATTTGCGTGACGTGCTGAAACCTATATGTAAAAAAAATATTACTAGTTATTCAGCATCATTATGAACAAGGCTTCCCAATGGAAGCTGAAATATTGTTTTTGCATAGGATTTTTTTGGCGTACTTTGTTTCCAGCTGGCGGTACTTCCTCGGTCAAGTCACCCTCGGAGGAAGGGATCGAATGCCGAAACCTCGGGCACTCCCTAAACTCGGTGGGGAGCTACTTCACCTAATTAATTTGTTCACCATTGCTTCACGTTATTCGCACCCCTCCCCCTATTTCAACCTCGCACTGTAAAAGACTAGAACAATATTTATACGCCAACGCTTATATATAAGAGACGCATTACCAGCTAGAGTGCTTAAAACGTCTCAGGGTCTCAACAGAGATTTTCTTTCCTATTATTGTGAAAGGAGAAAGCAAGACAAAAGAATAAAGGAAATACAGGAAGGTTAATCAGAAAAAATTACTCAAGTGATCTACCCTGTGTTTGGGAAGGGTAAAAGGGAAAAGAAGCACGTAAGATATGAGTGCATCGGAAGAAATGGGTTTAACGACACAACTTAGACAGCTATTTGAAAACAGTTTTGTTTTTTCAGAATGCGGCGTTGTACTGAAAATCGAATTTCAAACATCGCGATGTTTCACTATTTCTCAAGTAATGGAAATCATGAGTTACGCTCAGCAGCGGTTATAAATCCTTGTCTTTATGCAGTTAAAGAAGCTGCACCTCAAAACAATAGGAGAATAGCTGTTACTGTTAAGAAATGTGAAAGAATTAACTTTGTTCTGTTAACTTTTCGCTTTTCGTACCAGGGTAAGGAAGACGCACTGCGCAACATACGGAAGTGGTGCCATGAGCAGCCATGACCTTAAAAATTCAGCAAGCAGCACGCACCCGCATCAGGACTGTGTTTTTGTGTAAATCTTGTAAGCTCACTCGCAGGTTCCAGAGCCCGCATCTGTTTCGGCAAGGCGAGTTATGCGGCAGACAGCAGCTGGCAGACAACCTAAAAAAATGTTCCTGGTTTCTCCTACGGCAAGTGAGCCTCGTCGACAAGTTTTCGCCCCGCACAACAATGTCGTAAACCTTTCAGCCAAGCCTGCTGCCGACGTTCAGGCAGTTTTAGTGGTTGCACAGCTGTCCCGGAAGGCCGCAATCTACACCGACACCACAGTAAAGTACACGCTTGCGTTTGTTTGAAATACTTTAGACCAGTGTTCAAATAGTTTGGTTGCCGTCATTAAACCACGCACACCAATTAGTTAGCGCAGCGCGACCTCGTAAACTGTTTTGTATATTGCTGTTGTTGGTGCAGTTAAAGTACATTTATCAAATAATGTTTTACTGCTAGCTGCCTGGAACGAAGAACTGATGAATACCAGAAAGCGATACTATGCGACGAAACAACATGGTTCACTGAGAAGAAATAAGATAACAGAATAAAGCATGAATGGCGCATGGCTACATTAGCTGTCCTTAAAACCTCTGAATGTTACATATGTAAAGATTATCTTAGTAATTTCATTTCTTGTACATGCTGTATTGTTCAGCTATCGGGGAAACTAGGCCAATAGCTCCACCATTCTGTGACAGCCGCATTCTGCTTCCAGCTTCGAAACACCAAAATTGTAAGTGAAGACAATGCTGGCAGCTAATTAAAGCACAGGCCACTCAAAGAATGTGCTGTACTTACTGACTTATACAGTAGCACTATTGATCTCCGCTTAATGATCTCTATAGGATGAACTGAAAGAACTTAGCATTTGATTTCGCGATATTTAAATACCAAGTTTAAATGCATGCCTTAAAGGCTAAGCTTAGTCTAGTGTTCGTCTATATTCCCATCATCCGAAAAGCGCAGTGTTGTTTTTCGTGTACCTTGTTATTGTAAGTGTCGTGGTGCGTGCGTAAATGTGTACGGAGAAGCAGTCCAAGAAAAAAAAACCGCGATAGCGTACTGGGGTCTTGTACGCATCAACCTGTTAACTTCTAGCCTGTTCCGGTTTTCGGTGCAAGATTTAACCAAGCCGGAAGAAGATGAAAGACTCTGTGCGTAACTTTGGCCATTTCAAAGTCTCACTGAATACCTACTCTAAGCGCAGTTGTTAAGTGCCCGCTATGTCACAATTATTCATTTTGCGAAGCAGCGACGGGCCCACTACGCATCCGTGGGGCAACACGTGACCCTACGTGATTGTTAGCTTTGTTGATGCTTCTGCTGATGATGAATAAATACGTCTGAGTGATTTGCAATGGGTGTACCTTATAGAAAACACCCACTGGCTGTTCAATTCTCATGTTTCTATGTTTAGCATGATTCTACGCTTCAGCCATGCAATATTTGATGCGGTAAAGTGACTCCTTCCACTATACCTAACAATTATTGTGTTTTTTTTCTCCAAAGGAATGGAAACAAATATGTTGGCTCTTTGAAGTACTGGCTTTGATCGCGACTAAGACCCCGAAATTAGTTCGTTATATTTGCATATCTCCGAACTTTTTGATCACGCACAAAATGACAATTGTTCGCTCGCAACCAACAACGTTTATGCCAGAATTTCTGTGCTGCGAGCTCTTTAACGCTGTCCTGCGAAAAGAAAATCACATTCTTTGCTCAGAAATCAGCTAAACTGAGCCATCACTAAGATCAAGGAATAAAGCATAGTTTCTAGTCACACTCAGATGACATAGAATGCATTCATCTTGGGGTTCTTATGGTCACCTGTAGTGAGGTTCGGTGGAAATGGTAAATGACCGCGGTGGACCCGACACCGGTCGTGAAAATAAGAGATACGAATGGGTGTCAGTATTGTATGTCCGTAGAATTACCCGCGACTTAAGCAGTGCTAATAGGCCACAAGAGATGTAAACTTAATTGATAGTTTTCTGCTCCAGGAAAGCTGTATAGAATCTGCCCTCTTATTGAGAAAAAAGAATTGAGGCAGCTTCGCACTAGAATGTCAAGCCGGAAGGCAGTACGCAACAGGACAACCTTCATCGTTGCTTGTGAATGAGCGCACGGAAAAATGTACAGGGGAACGGATGGACAGACGGTTGTGTTCTCGCAACTAGTTTGATTCGAAAATAGTTAATATACAATACCAAGTGCGACAATGACGTTCAAGTTGGCGATCGTCTAAAAAAAGACATTCCTCAATCGCGCAGGACAACCGATGCTTTGTTGATACAAGATTTTTTTCCCTTAGTGATATGGAAGGCCTCGATAACTTTGCCGTTCCGCTAATCCTTGTGTGTTGTAACTTGAGCATCATTGTCACACGTGGTACGGTATTATGTTCAATGTTAACCACGTTGCTGCAAAACGAAGCACTAGTGATTGCCACCGTTGTTTGTTTTATGTCGTTTTTTTTTCGTGCCTTGGCCCCGCACACTGCTTCACAAGCAAACGTGAACCACCACCAACTTGCCCAGCTTTCAACGTTACTGAACATTGTTGGTCTTTTCTTTTCTTTTTTTTCTTCTCCTTCTTTTCTCCTTGCCAGTATTTCCGTCTTTTATCTTTCATTATTCCTCTCTTTACCTATTTCATTCTCTTTGATTGATTTGTGGGGTTTAACGTCCCAAAACCACCATATGATTATGAGAGACGCCGTAGTGGAGGGCTCCGGAGATTTTGACCACCTGGGGTTCTTTAACGTGCACCCAAATCTGAGCACACGGGCCTCGACAATTCCGCCTCCATCGGAAATGCAGCCGCCGCAGCCGGGATTTGAACCCGCGACCTGCGGGTCAGCAGCCGAGTACCTTAGCCACTAGACCACCGAGGCGGGGCTATTTCATTCTCTTTCGTAATATTTGAAATTGTTCTCTCTATTTTTTGCTTTCTTGTTTTTTTATTTCGCGCTTGTTTTTCCTTTTTTTCTCCTTTTGTACCTTGCTTTGCAGGGTTACACCGAGCACACTAGTCTCTCTTTTCGAGTGATTGAAGAGTGAAAAGATTTCTCCTCATCACCTGAGCACGCGTTCACCTGATATTATTAAGGCGCTCAAAGAACAAGAGATTGAAAAATCAACTCGAGTGCACGCTCGATACGCTACACATGAAGCGTTACGCGAAGCGCGTCGACAGCATGCGAAAGCTTACGGCAGTAAACTACAGAGCGGTGCATTAACGTGTTCCGCACTAAATAAAGGATAATGAAAAGAAAAAAAGTGGCCGTGAAATTAACGGTGAGACAAATGTGATGCGTGAATGATTATTAAGGTCCTTGTGGTTGACGACTATAGGCTACGCATCACAACGTGACGCTAGCAGGCAGTGAGACGCGCGCTCGCCTGAACCCACGTTTCCTAAAACTTCATGGTGATTTCTGTTGCTACAATTTTTACGGCTTTCGAAGTACAGTATTGGTTCAGGCAACACATCATAAAAAAGACATACCACACTTCCACCAATTATAAAGTCGGTGCTGAATTTGAAGCGGTAGTTCAATTGGATTTTCAACTTATTACCACTTCGTCCTTGACAGAGGACGTTGCAGGACCCACAGTTACGGCCGGCTCGTTCAACCTGCAAGCTGCAAATCAGCCAAAGTGCACGAGCAAGAAAGCGGAGGAAATTTCCCCTCAAGCGGCTAATGCGGGAGAGAAACGAAGTACCGCCTGAGTGAGTTAAAACTTTACTGTCAAATCCGGCGGTATTGTGTGGTTCAACGCTCTGCCGCAACCTATGTGCCATGACTACATGCGGTTGAAACTGGAATGGCTTGAGATTGGTTCCGGTGGCTCGGCTGGCTAGGGTGAAACGCAGTGCTGATTGTGGCATCTCGCTCACAAAAGAGCAAGGTGCCACTCCTCCTCTGCAACCAGGACAGCCATGCATCCAGGTGGGCAACCACGAGAGCCACGCAGTCTGAGCAAGTAGGCAGTCTCCCCTTCACACCACCTATCCAATCCGCGTCGCCACTTTCGCCGCTACGTCTTTGTTGGGAATTACTGTTTACAGAACCGGCTAGTAGAATGTGGGCTCTCGTCTGTTGTCAAGCGTTGCCCTACAGCAGCTCCGCTGGTAAGAGGGTTTTTGCGATTTTCTGATTAGTGTGATCATTCATAAACTCCTATAAGGAACACAGAAATGTTATAATGCAGTTGCAGAGAACGTAGCCTTAGTGAACATCTATGTGAAAACACAGTGTAACAAGGCTGCACAGACGAAGAATAATTATAAGACAGACAAAAAGTAGTTACCACAATGTGCGCAACAGAGTTGACCATTGAAAAAAGGCAAAACATAGTGAAAGCTTTTGCTATGTCACAAACGTATTATCCATAGCGTTCAGCCACCGTAACTGAATCTTTATCTTCTTATAAGAGACTGGCAATGTTGTTCTGCTTAAAACATTTAACAACTCAATTTGTCTTTTTATGTACATGCTGGTCACACTGATGCACCGAACTCCACAAGTTCGTCGATAATAAAAAAATGAAACATTTCTCACTTTCCCTCTTCAATAAACCCACTAAATAGCATTATTTTCAAAAGTTTGGAGGTGCTTACACATTCACTCTTTGTATAATTATATTCTTGAAGCCCTGTCAGCATAACCATCGAATTTGCTCTTGCTAAACCCTTTCAAACTCTTGCTAACGAGCCTATCTGCATACGTATGCCGAGAATGTACGCGCCACATAATGTGTATTGATGATTTTTCCGCAAAACAGGTTTAGTGCTCTCAGAGACGCTTTACTAATTAAAGTGATAAGAACATCATTCCAGCTGTAGTGACTTTTGTCGAACAACTTTCTGGCCCTACTTAGACGTTATTACCCTATATATTGTAATTTTTCAATCCCCTGTGATAACGTTTAGTGTGCTACACCGAGGAGTTTCAGCCCCGCCACGGTCGTCTAGTGGCTAAGGTACTCGGCTGCTGACCCGCAGGTCACGGGATCAAATCGCGGCTGTGGAAATGTTGTAGGCTTGTGTACTCAGATTTGGGTGCATGTTAAAGAACCCCAGGTGGTTGAAATTTCCGGAGCCCTCCACTACGGCGTCTCTCATAATCATATGGTGGTTTTGGGACGTTAAATCCCACAAATCAGTCAATAAATCAACAATGCGTTCCACGTGGATATATATATATATATATATTTATATATATATATATATATATATATATATATATATATATATATATATATATATATATATATATTCAGCAGGAAGTTCAAGGGGTCTGGTACGTATAAAGAACACAAGCGAGTACACGTACGAAAGAGCAATACTTTTATGCCAACGTTTCAGCCGTGGCACGGCCTTCGTCAGGGAATGACGAAGGCCGTGCCGAAGGCCGTGCCACGGCTGAAAGGCCGTGCCACGGCTTCCCTGACGAAGGCCGTGCCACGGCTGAAACGTTGGCATAAAGTATTGCTCTTTCGTACGTGTACTCGCTTGTGTTCTTTATATATATATATATATATATATTTATATATATATATATATATCTTGTGAATGATATAAAAACTACGTGACCGATTTGTTCACTTCATTTTCTATTTGTGATAAGCTTTAAAGCGACTCCAATGCCTACTCAGTTTTAAAATAGAAATCCCTGCTGGTTTCTGTACGCAATCAGCATTCGAACCTCACCACTAGAACAAAACCCTCGCGGTTTTCATCTGGCGCATAGGATTAGGCATAGATAGTTTATAGCGTGCTGTGGCTTATCAGATTGCTTTTACGATGCCCCTACAGTGAACTCTCCGCTACATCCTCTAAATATCGAATATCCTCTAAACATCTTGGCCTGTATCTTAATGCCACGCCGCGCTGGTCTAGTGGCTAAGGTACTCGGCTGCTGACCCGCAGGTCGCGAGATCAAATCCTGGCTGCGGCGGCTGCGTTTTCGATGGAGGCGGATATGCTGTTGGCCTCTGTGCTCGAATTTTGGTGTACGTTTAAGAACCCAAGGTGGTTGAAATTTCTGGAACCCTCTATACTATGGCGTCTCGCATAATAATATGGTGGTTTCGGGACGTTAAACCCCACATATCAATCAATCAATGTATATTGGTAATACTCTGGGATGCCAAACTCCAGGAATACCTTGTTATCTAACCTCAGAATTGTATATCAGCTCCCCATCTTCCGCACCACGCCTGCCTTAGTGAAATCAATGCTATGGCGTCCAGGTATATTTCAGTGCCTGCAATTGCGTCAACTTCGCGTGAAATTTAAACCACTCAATATTACAATTCTCAAAAGAAAATGTGTTGTTTTGTGCGAGAACCGGTAATAATTTTAATATAAAGTGTCTAAATATCTTGAATCAGTCAAAGTCATCTTCTAGCTAAAAGGAATGAAATATTTGTCATGGCTGTTTTACATTTTTCAAGCATAAGAAAAAATACTCCTGACGTTGGTCCTAGAACGTCGCATGACAAAAAATCGTCGAACGTGGCAATATCATCGTATGCAGCAATACGTAGCACCACAAAGTAAGTGGCCGTTGGTTCATCGCTCAGGAGGTTTGCACGAAAGTGCACATTGCGTTTCAGGCCATTTAAAGGTCACTTGAGGCGTGATACACCTCGTCGGAGCGATATGTACGCTGTTGTACACTTGGCGCCTAAGGGCATTATATAGGAACTTCATGAAAGTCGTTATGCATTCTCCATCTCAAAGCAAAGCAAAAATACACAAAATGTGCTGCCCCAGGTGTACCGAATCGGGATCTTTCTCATAGACATTTGCCGTCGTATATCATAAACGTGAGCTGGTAGTCGAATCCGGCACTGGTTAGAAGTTACGCAGACGCCTGTCCTGACGTGGAATAAGGAAAATGCGTGATACCGTCACCTTTTGATCGACCTTATGAAAGTTGATTTCAGAAATTCATTCAATCACTTGTCTAAGACATCAGGATAATGTTAGTTTAACCTTCGCATCGTGAGTGTTCGTGCCTCTGGCTCTTTTTCTAGTAGAATGTATGGTGATCAGCAATGTGAAAATACACTACATTCTGCGGCACTGTAACTTGTTTCGCAACGCCTTTCGCTGTGCGTTTAATTTTTGTAAGCCATATAAAAGCTTTAGGATAGATTTATGCACCTGCCTGCCACATGTGCCCATTCAGGCGTTGAAACAAGTAACAGTGCCACAGAAAGTGGGCGAGAGTGATAAAATGCGTTACGTGCAGAGCACTGCTGTCTGCATGCAGTTTTTTTCTTGTCTTAGTGAGGGTAGGCGACTGGACTTAGTCTAGTTATAGTGAAAGATATAGGGGTAGTGGGACGAGGGCGGTCCTCCGGGCGAGGCCGTTTGCACGTAAACCACTAGGCGGCGCTGCGGTGCTTTTCTCCTGAAGCGCGCCGCTGTGGGCGCTTCATTGCCGCACTTTCAAATGACGAGTGCGATATGTTTAACGCCGATGCTAGACCCATGATTGTCTAAATTAAACACTGAGTTCAACAAAAAGAGAATAAGTAGCTTTGTCTCGAAAGGTACAAGACATGAGATTTTAGGGACAAGCCTGTCGGGGAGAAAGTGCTAGAAACTGCGCGTGGCTACTCAGACAGAACAGAAGCGCCTCTGCAAAGCCGATTCCGTGCTTGGAAAAAATTAAAAAAGAACCAGACAGCGACAGATAAACAACTGAAAGAATGGATCAAATCATTTTAATTAACACAAAGACACTCTTCAAAAGCTATATGTGCGAACACGAACTCAGGCTTTTAAGTCATTTAGCTTAGCTTTTTTTTTCTCTCTGCCCAAACGCAAATGTGTGGTGACACAGACGAAATGAGTGTCGTGTTTGTTTTTTTGCTTGTGAGTGTCGCATAGAGTATCGTTAGGGTAGAGGAAGTTTTTTTTTGCGAGAGCCACAGTGCTACGAATGCTGTTCCTGTGTAGCTCTGTGACAATGGAGCGGGTCTGTGCGCACAAATTGGGGCTGGGCAGACACGCTCATAAAAGCTCATAAAGTAAAATACCAAAATGCCCGTGCTGCAAGCCTAAACACGCAAGTACTGAAAATTATTTATAGAAGACATAAGGAGATATCACGAAGAGAATTGTGCAAAAAAATGCGCTGCAGATATTTAAAATGCAAGTGAGCCGTATTGCTCGACTCACTAAAAATTACCGCTGATAAGAGGTAAAGTGTGCCCTCATTTTAAACACATGATCGAGCTGCTTTGCTAATAATGTTTGCACTAATTACATCATACTAACAGCAGCTTCTAAAATAGACTGTCAGTAGGCAGAGCGCTGGTTCACGTTTAATTCAATGCTAGCGATATACAAAAAGGCTGTCTATTATCGTAGGCGAATACAATACTGAATATCTAAATTGTTCCTGAAAATAAAATTGGCCGTGTTTCACCAGCCTTGAGTGACATGCAAGATCGTCAGCACTGCCTCCTCAATTCGCCCATCAATTCCGTCAAACGCTTAACCCCATAGAACATTCTGTGGGGGGGAGCGGGTCATTTTTCGCTGATCTTTATGTGTCGCCGACTGGCGGGGCGCCTTTGACTAGCTGAGCGCATACAAGCTTTTCTTTTGCTATGCGATGCACATCGGCTCAGTACTGGAACGCCAAAGTATCTCTGAGATACCACTAAATCGTGATACTGTCGAGTCCTGTACAACAAATTTTGTGAAGGGTACAAACGACCAACCCAGTCATACAGGGTAGTCAGATGGCAGCAGTTTTATGCTATTATACCCAATTTTACAACTTTGTGCAAAAGAATGATTTTTTCCGCGGAGGTTTTCTTATCTAACTCAGCATTACTTTAATCACACCACTAAAAATACCACGCACAAGCGACTACAATCTTCCGTGGCTGCTGTGAAACGCACGTTGCCTGGCTGAGGCTTCAGGAGAAAGGCACGGTGGTGCCACCACGCCACGCACGAAGATTTCCGTGTGTTTCGTCTCGCCACCGCCCCTTGCTTTCGCTTTCCGCTCGTCCACTACACCTATCTAGTTCACTGTATGCATAGTCTAGTTAACCTCCCTACATTTGTAGTAGCGCTTTCAGGGCCTTCTTCTGTGAAGTTGCGTCTTGTCGATATTGTAGAATTCCTTCCTCCGACAGAGGTTGATTATCTAATTTGCTGAGTTCCTTGCGAAAACACAGTCGTTGTTTACTATACTCTAGGCAGTCACAAAGAATATGTTGGATCGTTTCCTCCTTGCCACAGTGGCCACAGGCTGCGGTGTCGGCCATCCCAATGCGGAAAGCGTAGGCGTTGGTAAATGCAATGCCCAACCACAGCCTACATAACAGGGTCTGGTCTGCTCGGCGAAGCCTCGACGGGACTTGAAGATTTAGCGTAGGGTCAAGCGAGTACAGTCGGGCATGCTTGAAGTGCGGCTGATCCCATTGCGATGTGCTTTGCCGGCGAGCAAGTCTGCGGAGCTCTCGTGCAGCATCCGTCCTAGAAAGTGGTAGTCGCAGTTTATGATGTTCTGTGTGGGCTGAGCGGGCAGCTTGATCGGCCCGTTCATTGCCGATGATTCCGCAGTGACTGGGCAACCACTGAAATGTAATTTTGTGCCCTTTCTCAGTCAGGTGGTGTATAATCTCTGCTATCTCTAGTACCAGGTGCTCGTGTTGTCCACGGCGTAAGGCTCATAGTAGAGACTGCAGTGCCGCCTTCGAGTCGCAGAAAATAGTCCACTTGCGCGTAGGCTGATCAACTACAAATTGCAACGCGGCACGAAGTGCTGCCAATTCTGCTGCCGTTGGTGTTGTTGCGTGAGATGTCTTGAATTTAATTGTCGTGGCCAACCTTGGTATCATTATACTGCTCCTGTAGTGTGCTACTATACTTTTTGCGATCCACCGGCCTTACTGAACGGTTATAGCGATGACGCCCTTCATGTGTGTGTTTTCTGTTTTACATGAGTGTGCGTGCGTTTTTTTTATCTACCCTTCTCTTTCTTGCCCCTATTTTCCCGCCCCCAGCGCTGGGCAGCAAACCATATGCCAATATCTGGTTAACCTCCCGGCCTTTCCTTTCTCTCTCTCTCTCTCTCTCTCTCTCTCTCCCTACATTTTTACGTTCTCTCTCTCTCTCCTATTTTATTGTTTTTTGCACACTGCAGTTTTTTTATCAGTGCCTACAATTATTTACTAATGTTTACTAATGCATTTGTAAAATATTGAATTACCAGCGACGAAGTCTTCACCTTATAGAATGCTCCATTCAGCCAATCTTGTACCCCCCGATCATTTGTAGACTGCAATAAACATCGCTTCAATTTCGCTTTTCGTCAGCCACGAAATACAGAGCTATTCGATTCCTTGGTGTCATGATTCTATCAAAATAGAACATGAAGTCCCGTTGTTTCGCCGCACCACACCTTTTTAGGTATATGCACTTTTCAGCCTTAGAAATACACCAATTAATTACTTGCAATTAGGGACAGGAGCGAACCAACGAAATAAGCATAGCTGACGAAATTTGAACCAGCCTATTTTTTCCTAGTTTTGCCTGTGCAATTCTAAGTCGTGGAAAATTAGTTCTGCCAGCAAAAATAGGTAAGGTGGTAGGAAAGCATAAAAGTTGATATTTCCTACGTTTGTACTAATTTCAAGACGAGGCTTTTCATTTATCAATTTTTCCTTCGTATGTAATTGTGCCCCAATCAACTTTGAAATGAATTTGCTCAGAATGTTGCTTTTTACGCCGGAGTTTTTTGCCGGAAGTACTAGACTAAACGCATGCACTTACGGGGACCAGCGGAATAGACTCCGTGGTCACAGCAGAACTGTACGCACCCTTCGAAACGAGCAGCTTTGCTAAGATAGTGGGAAAGCTACGAATCAGAAATTAATATTTCAGTAAACGAACGTACTGATCACTGAAACGTCATGTTGTTCTTTCGCCCAAGACGAATCTTCTTCTCGGTCGATTGCATTGCTGTTGTCCGAAAGCTCTCCACAACAACGTAGTTCCTCAGTGCCTCCGGTATCGAAGGAATGGGAAACTTCCTGCCTCTCGCGTGCCTTTTTGCTGCCGCCATGATTGAAGTACCATCCAGCAACTGACACTTCGCTTTGATGGCGTACTTGATCGCGGTGTGCGCCTTCTACGTGCCGTCGCATTCTTATGACGTCGCAATCTATGATAAGGGGCGACACAATTTTGACATCGAAGAATGACGTCATTGGTGAGGATGACACCATAGATGAGGATACAATTTCGCACCACTCTTTCTTGACACCACCGATGCGTACGACAATTCTTTGCGTTCATCATCATCATCATTATCATCAGCCTGACTACGTCCACTGCAGGACAAAGGCCTCTCAAATGTTCCGCCAGTTAACCCGGTCCTGTGCTTGCTGCTGCCAATTTATACCCGCAAACTTCTTAATCTCATCTGCCCACCTAACCTTCTGTCTGCCCCTAACCAGCTTGCCTTCTCTGGGAATCCAGTCAGTTACCCTTAATGACCAGCGGTTATCCTGTCTACGCGCTACATTCCCGGCCCATGTCCATTTCCTCTTCTTGATTTCAGCTATGATATCCTTAACCCCCGTTTGTTCCCTAATCCACTCTGCTCTCTTCTTGTCGTTAAGGTTACACTTACCATTTTTCTTTCCATTGCTCGCTGCGTCGTCCTCACCTTAAGTTCACCCCTCTTTGTAAGTCTCCAGGCTTCTGCTCCGTAGCTAAATACCGGCAAGATACAGCTGTTATATACCTTCTTCTTGAGGGATAGTGGCAATCTACCTTTCATAATTTGAGAGTGCTTGCCAAATGGTTTCCACCCCATTCTGATTCTTCTAGTTACTTCAATCTCGTGCTTTGGCTCCGCGCTTATTACCTGCCCTGAGTAGACAGTCTTTTACAACTTGAAGTGCATTATTACTTATCTCGAAGCGCTGCTCTTTTCCAAAGTTGTTGTACATTACTTTCATTTTCTGCAGATTAATTCTAAGACCCACCTTCCTGATCTCCTTGTCTAACTCCATAATCATGAGTTGCAATTCGTCCCCTGAGTTACTCAGCAATGCAATGTCATCGGCAAAGCGCAGGTTACTAAGGTACTCTCCATTAACTCTTATCCCTAACTGTTCCCATTCTAGTCTTCTGAAAACCTCCTGTAAGCACGCAGTAAATAGCATTGGAGAGATTGTGTCCCCCTGCCTTACACCCTTCTTGATTGGTATTCTGTTGCTTTCTTTATGAAGCACTATGGTAGCAGTTGATCCCCTGTAGATTTCTTCCAGGATGTATATATATACTTCATCGACGCCCCTGATTCCGCAGTGTCTGCATGAGAGCTGATATTTCTGCTGAATCAAACGCCTTCTCGTAATCTCTAAAGGCTATGTATATTGCTTGGTTATACTCTGAGCATTTCTATATTACTTGATTGATAGTATGAATGTGGTCGATTGTTGAGTAGCTGTGAAATCCTGCTTGTTCCTTTGGTTGATTGAATTTTATTGTTTTCTGTACTCTGTTAGCAATTACCTTTGTAAATAGCTTGTATACTACGGAGAGCAAGCTGATCGGCCTGTAAGTCTTCAAGTACTTGTCATCTCCTTTCTTATGTATTAGGATGATGTTGGCGCTTTTCCAAGACTCTGGTACTCTTCCCGTCAGGAGACATCTCGTTAACAGGATGGCTAGTTTTTCTAACACAATCTGTCCTTCACCTTTCTGCAGATCTGATGTTACCTGATCCTCACCAGCAGCTTTGCCTCTTTGCATGCTGTGCAAAGCTTTTCTGACTTCTATCATTACTGGTGGGGTGTCATCTGGGTTACTGCTAGTTCTTATATTATTAAAGTCGTGGTTATCCCGGCTACTGTACAGATCTCTGTAAAATTCCTTCGCTATTATAACTATCCTATCCATATTGGTAGTTATTTTGCCTTCTTTGTCCCTTAGTGCACACATCTGATTTTTGCCTATTCCAAGTTTCCTCTTCACTGCTTTGACGCTTCCTCCGTTTTTCAGAGCGTGTTCAATTCTCTCCATGTTAGACTTTCTCACATCGCATACCTTACGCCTATTAATAAACTTTGAAAGCTCTGCCAGTTCTATTTTGTCTGTTTCCACGGACCCGAGCTAACGGGGGAGTTTCGGCTCCCTCCCACGCCTAGCCGTGCGTGGCTTTGCCGTGTCCGGGGAAAAGGGGATCCTGGGGGTTGAGCCAAAGCTAGGTGATTGGACCTTGAAGGCCCCCCGGCAGAGGCAACACACCTCTTTGGCCCCGGCTTCACGTAGACGGCACCCCTGGGCTGACCCACCCAGGGGAAATCGGCAGTCGCCTTTTCCTATCTCTCTCTTCCTACATCTTAGTCTTTTCTCGTCTTTAAATCTGTCCTGTCTTCTTCTATCTTGCATTTACTTCCGATTTTCCATGGCGGCAAGGGTTAACCTTGTGTAATTACTCAACCTTGAGTAGTTATATTTGGTTATAGTGGCAATGTACGGCTGGCGTCTGCAGCATTATGCTATTAAGTGCTTCAGCGTCCCCTGATTGGACTCCATGGTGGGTGGTCGCCATTGCTGCCGAACAAAAAGTACACTACTATAGGAACACCTGCATTTTCCCGTCTCCTAGATCGTCTCCCGCCTAAGAGGGGACGCACCGATGACATATCAATTTTCAGCCAACCCAGACAATGCTTTCCCAAATTCCATGTTGTGCACAGCGAAAACCCAACAAAACAAGCCAGAGCAATATCTCCATTTCTTGATTCTAAATCTCTGACAGAGGTCTTTGGCCCAGGATACAAGGTTACAAAGATGGCTAGCGGAGACCTTCTCCTTGAGCTGCCTGAAAAACACCACTATGAAAAACTTGGCAGTCTCGTAGCATTTGGTAATATCCCAGTATTTATTTCACCTCATAGATCAATGAACACCTCACGCGGAGTTGTTTCAGAAGCAGACCTTCTTGAAATGTCTGAACAGGAACTGCTTGAAGAGTGGAAAGAGCAACACATGTCACAGATGTGAAACGAATCGTCATCAGACGAGACAACAAAGAAATACCTACCAAACATTTAATACTCACCTTCGCATCTAGCACACTGCCTTCATCTATAGCCACAGGATACATCAAACTCTCTGTCCGTCCCTACATTCCCATTCCAAGACGGTGTTATAAATGTCAACGATTTGGTCTTGGCTCGCAGAACTGCCGGGGTCAGGAAACTTGTGCAAGATGTGGTAGCCACGGCCACCCATCTGATAACTGTGTTACTACGCCTCACTGCGTGAATTGTGACGGGGAACACTTCGCGTATTCGCGTTCGTGTCCTAACTGGAAGAAAGAAAAAGAAATAATCACTCTTAAAGTCAAAGAAAACATCACATTCAAAGAAGCAAGACGAAGAGTGTCGCCATTTTACGGCGCAACATATGCTGATGCGGCGCGTCAGGGGGCAACGCCGCACCAGCCCTCGCCACCCCTTCGGCCTGCGCAGAGCGAGCCGTCGGCTGTGGCACCTGCCCCCAAGGCGGTTGTAGCCCAGGCTACACCGCCTACTCCCAAACAGAGACCGGAGACTCCAGAGTCTTCGGGTCTCAAGGCCTCCCCTCATCAGGCGAGGCCCAAAACCCAAACTAACAGCCCGCACGTGCGGGCATCCAGTGCCTCCGAGGAGGCAATGGAAACGTCGGCACCCTTGGTGCCGAAAGAGCGGCGTGGCTCCTTGGAGCGCGCCAAGAAAACAAAAAAGCAAATAACAGGGCCTGGTGACGGCCCTGTTAAGTGAACTAAAACTCCCGTCTAAACAGCCACTCGCTTTTCGTACACACAGCATTATTTTACATTCACCATGAACACTCAAATTATACAATGGAACGTCAGGGGCCTTCTCAGAAACCTTGACGACATCCAAGAACTCCTACACGAACACTCACCAAAAGTGCTGTGTGTACAAGAAACACACCTTAATTCAAAACGCACAAATTTTCTTCGCAACTACGTTATTTTTCGAAAGGACCGTGATGATGCCATGACATCATCCGGAGGTGTTGCCATCATAGTGAATCAAGGAATTGCATGCACACACTTACAACTTCAAACATCCCTTGAGGCAGTGGCTGTTCGAGCGGTTATTTTTGATAAACTAATCACAATCTGCACTATTTACATCCCTCCTAGCTATCAGCTGCAAAAACGTGATTTACACTCTTTAATTGATGAACTTCCGGAGCCTTATGTTCTCCTTGGAGACTTCAATGCGCATAGCAGGCTATGGGGAGACTCTCGTTGCGACGCGCGAGGTCGACTGATTGAACAATTCCTTCTCTCGTCGAACGCATGTCTCCTAAATAGAAAAGAACCAACCTATTATAATCTCGCACATAACACCTACTCCTCCATAGACCTAAGCATAGTGTCTGCATCTCTTGTGCCTCTACTCCAGTGGAAAATCGTCAGTAATCTGTACGGAAGTGACCACTTTCCCGTAGTTTTGAGCACAACTATAGCAACTGAGTGTACACCCCGTGTTCCCAAATGGCTCATAAACAGAGCCGACTGGGAACGGTTTCATACCATCGCTCGTATAGATTGGAGTGACATATGTACTTTAGGCATTGATGTTGCTGTCGACTACTTCACAGCTGTTTTGATTGATGCTGCAACAAAATGCATCCCACAAACAAATGGGCACCCAGGAAAACGGCGTGTGCCATGGTGGAACTCTGAATGCCGAAACGCGCGCAAACAGCAAAACAGAGCTTGGAGGCTGCTTCGGAACTCACCGACAGCCGAAAATCTTGACACCTTCAAGAAAATAAAGTCGCAAGGCAGGAGAACGCGTCGGCAGGCCAGAAGAGAAAGCTGGCAGAAGTTTTTGTCAGGGACCAATTCATACACACAGGAGGCTAAAGTCTGGAACATGGTCGGTAGGATAGCAGGAAAACAAGTACACACACTTCCACTCGTGGACACTCGGGGTGATACCTTGGAAGATCAGGCAAACTTCCTCGGCGCACACTTCGAACAGGTGTCCAGCTCATCCCACTATACTGACACTTTCCAAAAATACAGAACAAGAATAGAAAAGCAGAAACTTGAACACAAATGCACTAGATCCGAGGCATATAACCAAGCTTTCAGTCTAGCTGAGCTGCAAATGTCTCTAAACTCCTGCAGTACTTCTGCGCCAGGTTCTGACCGTGTGGTGTATGAAATGTTAAAAAACCTACCAATCGAAACACGAAAAACCTTACTTTGTTTGTACAATGCTATCTGGTTTTATGGCGCTATCCCTACCTCCTGGAAAGAGGCTATTATTATTCCCATTTTGAAACAGGGCAAAGACCCTTCTTTACCCTCGAGTTATAGGCCGATAGCACTTACAAGCTGCTTGTGCAAAGTCTTTGAAAAAATGATAAACTGCCGACTTGTACATTTCCTTGAAACAAATAATTTGCTCTACCCATTTCAGTGCGGGTTTCGAGAAGGTAGATTCACCACAGACCACCTTGTTCGTATCGAGGCACAGATCAGAGACGCCTTCGTCCATAAACAATATTTTCTCTCTGTGTTCCTCGATATCGAAAAGGCTTATGATACAACATGGCGTTTCGGAATTCCAAGAGACCTTTCCCACCTTGGCGTGCACGGAAGAATGTTTCACATAATCAAAAGTTACCTGTCAAACCGGACATTCCGTGTCCGAGTGGGCACGGTTCTTTCCCAAACATTTGTTCAGGAAGCAGGCGTGCCACAAGGTGGTGTACTTAGCTGCACACTTTTTCTCATAAAACTGAATTCCTTGTGCTTGTTCATCCCTCGCAATATGTTTTATTGTACATATGTCGATGACGTCCAGCTTGGCTTTAGGTGTTGCAATCTGGCATTGTGTGAGCGGCAGATTCAGTTAGGTTTAAACAAGCTCTCCAAATGGGCAGAGGAAAACGGATTCCGACTGAACCCACAAAAAAGCACGTGTGTTTTGTTCTCTCGAAAGAGAGGCATGCACTCGGAACCTGACATTCAACTGAACGGGCAACGTCTGTCCGTCAAAGCCGAGCATAAATTCTTAGGCTTAATCTTGGACAACAAGTTGACCTTCGTACCGTACATCAAGTATTTAAAAACAAAATGTTTAAAAGGCATGAATGTTATAAAGGTGTTGTCACGTACTACGTGGGGTAGTGATAGGCAATGCCTCATGAACCTCTATAGAAGCCTCATTCGCACCCGCTTAGATTATGGGGCCGTTGTCTATCAGTCTGCTACTCAAAGTGCCTTGAAGATGCCGGACCCCGTGCACCATTTGGGCATCCGCCTTTCTAAGGGTGCTTTTCGCACCAGCCCCGTAGAAAGCCTTTATGTTGAGTCAAATGAGTGGTCGCTTCATCTGCAGAGAACTTACATGTCCTTTGTTTATTTCCTTAAGGTGAAAGCAGACAAGGAGCACCCCTCATACTCTACAATTAATGATTTGTCGAGCTCATCTCTGTTTCAAAACAGGCCTTCGATGAGGCAGCCCTTCTCAATTCGCCTGAAGTGTCTAGCTGAAGAAACTGCAGTGTCACTTGAACACAGTTTAATGGCTCCTCTAGCATACCCGCCACCGTGGCAGTGGCAGACTATAGACTGCGATGTGTCTTTCCTAGAAGTTTCAAAACATGCACCTATTGCCCATATCCGAACATACTTTTTGGAACTTCAACACAAATACACAGGTCCTGAGTTCTTCACAGATGCCTCCAAGACTAACTCCTCTGTGTCCTACGCTGCTGTCGGCCCATCCTTTTCGGATGCTGGCCCTCTACATCCACGCACAAGTATCTTCACAGCGGAAGCTTACGCGATACTTGTGGCAGCTAAACACATCAAACAATTACAAATACAAAAAGCAGTAATTTATAGAGACTCCCTCAGTGTTGTAACGGCTCTGCACAGTTTTAAAAAACAAAAAAACCCGATCCTTGTCTCACTTTACTGCATTTTGTGCACACTCTACACACTCAAACAACATGTTGTAGTGTGCTGGGTGCCAGGGCACCGTGAGATCCAAGGCAACGTGAGGGCGGATCAGCTCGCTGCATCCGTCCATGAGAGCACCGCCATTACATCCATATCAATCCCGGCCCTTGATCTTAAGCCGTCCCTCAAACGAAACCTCCGGGACTACTGGCAGAGCAAGTGGGATACACACACACAAAACAAACTACACGTTATTAAGCCACACCTTGGTCATTGGCTGCCTGTATCGAAATCGCGTCATACAGAGGTAATACTAACGAGACTCAAGATAGGACACACATACACGACACACACATATCTTTTGTCTGGTGGCGATCCACCATTGTGTGACAGATGTGGTGAACCATTAACCGTCCTTCACATGTTAATCCAGTGTAAACACTTAGAAACTATAAGAAAACAACATTTTACATTACCCTACCGACAACATATACCTTTACACCCTGCAATGTTCGTTGGTAGGGAACCGCTTTTTAGTCCTAAATCATTGTTAGCGTTTTTAAAAGAAATTAATAATTTTCATTTCATACACCCGGGCATTCCGTAGCACGACCTCTATAGAGGAGTTTTTGCTGCGGCGGTTACACAAGAAAGCACTTGCCTCACAGCCCTTGGACGCAAGGGTATGAACGAGAGAGGCACTTGTGCTAATGCCATTCATATCCACCATCGTTTTTTATAATCACCAACTCTTGTCATCTATCCTCACCACACACACCTTTCACGGCATGGTCATGATTTTATTACTTGTATGTTTTTACCCGCCTTACCGCGAGGAATTTTATGGCCTTTATACAGCCGCTTATCATTATCACAATCATTGTCCATATTCTTAGTAACATGAACTGGCGCTCTTTGGCCGTGAAATGGCCCTTGCGCCTCAAAACTTCAAACATTATCATCATTTTGTCTGTTGTATTTGAGACTTCCGTGATTTGACGCTTCTTAATGAGATTCTTCGTTTCCTCTGAAAGCTTGGCAGTGTCCCGTCTAACTAACCTGCCTCCAACTTCCACTGCACACTCCGTTTTGATACTCGTCAGATTATCATTCATTGTATCTACGCTAATGTTGGTTTCCTCACTAAGAGCCGAGTACCTGTTCTGCAGCGGGACTCTGAATTCCTGTACTTTGCCTCTCAGTGCTAGCTCATTGATTGGCTTCTTGTGTGTCAGTTTCTGTCGTTCCTTCTTCAAGTCTAGGCGAGTTCGAGACCGTACTGCATCAGTCACTGCATCGTACCTTGCCAACCACTTCCGCAACTTGCACGATGCCTGGGTGTGCACTCGTCTATCTCGTTCCTGTTTTCGCTATTAGGGCTCCTCCATGTCTACCTGCGGTGTCCTCGTTATGGGTAGAAGGTATTCGAAATCCGTAAATTATTGCATTCTGCGAATTCTACTAGTAGCTCTCCTCTGGCCTTTCTAGTACCGATGCCATAGTCTCCTACTGCCTGGTCTCCAGCCTGCTTCTTCCCTACCTTTGCAATAAAGTCTCCCATCGGTATGTATACTGTGTTTTTACCTTACACATTGCTGATTCCACGTCTTCATAGAAGCTTTCAACTGAAGCGTCATCATGGCTGGATGTAGGTGCGTAAGCCTGTGCCACCTTCATCTTGTATCTTTTATTCAGTTTAATTACGATACCTACCACCCTTTCATTATTGCTATAGTATTTCGCTATGTTGTCAGCTATGTTTCTGTGAATTAGGAACCCCACTCCCAGTTCTCTTCTGTCAGCCAAGGCCCTGTAGCAAAAGACGTGCCCATTCTGTAGCAACGTATAAGCCTCATCTGTCCTCCTAACCTCACTGAGCCCTATTATATCCTATTTAACATCCTCTAGCTCCTCGAATAGTACAGCTAGACTTACCTCACTAGATATGGTTCTAGCGTTACTCGTTTTCAAGTTCAGGTTCCATTGGCGGCCTGTCCGGATCCAGAGATTCTTAGCACCCTCTGCTGCGTTGCATATCTGACCGCCGCCTGGGTCAGTTGCTTCGCAGCTGCTGGGAACTGAGGGCCGTGAGTTATTTTACGTATGCATGTGGGAGGTAGTGGCCAGATACTGCAGATACTGCACCAGGGTGGCCAATCCTTCTCTGGTGAGGGAGTGCGTTCGCGGCGGTGGTTACCGGTAAGGCCGCACCCCAGGCCTCTGAATGCAGTTCCATCGCCACGCAGATTTTTTTTATCTGGTTGGAAACTGCGCGGCACCAGGATTTCAACAACGGACTTTTTGCATGCGAGGCAGATGCTCTAACCACTACGCCATCGCTGCATCTTCGCGTTAGATTGGCCATAATAAAAAAATTCGCTCTGCCACTCGTAATCATGTAGAACCGAATGCCGTCCTCACGAAAAATATGGGGGGGGGGTGGATTCGTCATCCAACCATTGAAATGAAATTACTACCCGGGCATTGTATGTGTGTGTGTCTGCGTACGTGCGTGTGTCACGCTATTTTGGTAGTGATTGAAACTCGGCTAGGGAATGAGAAAGAGAGATGCGGGAACGAAGTGACGCAGCAAACAGACAGTATCATAACAAAGCAAACGAGGTTTTCAGATCCATGGCTTCCGACCACAAGACAACTGAGTGGGATGACCGAGTGAAGATACGAAAAAGACAAAAAAAAAACTATCACCACCAGATGGTTGCCACAGATGCTTGAAGACGTTGCAACTGAACCCCAAATGCCGTCCGAGTAACCACCTCTGAAGCGGCCGTTCGCTCCGACGAACGCGTTCCTGCCATTGCCAAGTTGACGCTGATCTGCACGCAACGCTGCTTCTTCAGCTGTGCGCTTGTCGCTCGCATTCCGCTCGGAAGGGTGCCGTATCCTCGGTGCGCAGTTGCTGCTTGCGCTTCAGCAACAAGCCTATTCGTGTGCCCCGACTGCTTCATCCACCAGGCCAACATGAATTCTCCCTCGGGTCCAATGTCGGCGTTCGTCTTGAAAAGTTACAACTGCGCAAGCTGTGGTAAACAACGAGTAGTCGAGTAGCGCGAAATCCTGATAGGCTCGAGCGCTTAGCGCTCGCATTGTTCACGTGTTTTCAAGAACTAAGTGCCAAGGAGAATACAGTGCCTGTGCGAAAGGTTGCGAAAGAGAGTAGGAAACCGATCCGCCTTCTTTTTAACTGGGGTGGCGAGATGTTTTGACAGCGGATATCATCTCTGGGAAGAAAGTGCCTCTTGGCGCCACGTCTCATCCCTCTGACAACGACACTGTAGCTTGGCCCCAGCAGCGTGCGCGAGTGACAGCGAAGTGCAGCCGACATCGGACCACCTTAGGCTTGTGTAGTACGCTGCTTCTGAACTGCCTAGATGTCTCAGCAGTGTGTGCGCTTTTTGTGCCTGCAGCCTTGCTGTGTTCTAAATGTTAGAGGTGAAATACCTGGTTTGATGACTGTGCAACATGCCGCACTGAGAGTACGATGGTGTGACGATGGCCCGAGGACTCAAGCGAGCATATCTCTCTGAATAACCAAGTAGCTTATGATGGGCACGCCACATTCGCGGCACTGACAGGAACAAAAAAAATTGCCCGCAGCTTCCCTCGGGGGAACACTGAGGAGGATGCGGAGCATATAATTGGTTAACGGGGTGTTAAAGTGCGACTTACTTGGGTCGATGGCTAAATTGGTTAACGTGGTTGTGAAATGGGGTGTTAAATTGCGACTTACTTGGGTCGCTGGCTAAATTGGTTAACGTGGTTGTAGGAGAGGTGTTAAATGAGTGAACACGTACGACACGTATGCGAAAGGGCGGTGTTTATTTATTGCGACGAACTTTGAGCACGATGGCTTTCGTTTCAAAGCGGCCGAATCCGGTGCTGCTGCTCGACGCTGACGTCTCTCAGCGGCTTCACGTTCTCTAAGTTGAGAATCTTCCGCTCGACGCTGACGTTTACGTTCGGCGTCGCGAGCTCTTCTCCGTGCTGCCTTGTCTTCGGACGACGACTTGGTTGCGGTTCCGCCAACACTTTGGCCGGCGCTCGTCGAAGGGACGTCGATCATTGCGACCTCAGACGTCGACGCGCCGTACAAACCAACCTACGAGCGGCAACTGAGTGAGCGAGCACCGACCTTGAGTATATATACAGCGCGACGGCGCATGCACTGTCAGCTGTCGAATGTTCGAGAAGGGGGAGAAGCGCAACGGTGCATGCGCGCGCGTCAGCTGCCGATGTTCTCGAAGCGCGACCGCGCATGCGCGCGCGTCAGCTGCCGATGTTCTCGAAGCGTGACGGCGCATGCGCGCTACATTATACAGCTAGCAAATGTTCGTGAAGAGGAGAAGCGCACGCGGTGTGTAGAGGAGGAAGGGTGCACAGATGGTGGAGGAGTGAAGCGCGCGCGGTGTGTAGAAGAGGAAGGGATGCACAGATGGTGGAAGAAGGAGGAGGAAGCTTGCGGACGGCGCCGCACTACAAGCCTCGAGTATTAGATGCTCCGCATCTAAAACGGTGAGTAATGCTTACGTTTTATCTGCTACCACATCTTTATCGTCGCTCGAGCAGCCGTAGGGACCATTCTGCACATTTACAGCTTAAAAAAGTACAACGAGAAGCGAGGAAAAAAAAGTCATTATGTTCCCAAGAAACAATGCGGCGTTTTAAATATCTGCGGATATCGCAGTTTCTTAGCTCAGCCAGCCAATTTGAGCGAGTGTGCCTTGACAAATATGTTTGTACCTCAAAATGTTCTTGCTCTTTATATAAACAATGAATGAAGCAGTGCTTTTACAGATTATCTGCGTAAGCAAAAAAAAAACAGCTGTCTTCGCGCTGTCATGTGCATGAAGGCCAAATTAGTTTTCCACTTACTTAGTTATCTTGTAAAGAGCATCAGCAAGTGCTAACGTTTCTTAAAACAGTTCGGCATTGTGTCGTTTGTCCATCTCTTGCACAAAACAATAACTTGCATATCGAGGTACATTAGCATCATGAGCTTGTATTCGGTTAGTGAGAAAGAATAAATGAAGTTAAAGACACATAGTGAAGGCCATATGATGTGAGAAACATGTGTCTAGTGAGAATGTGTGGTCAAGCACATGCATTTTATGGTATTGTCACTTCAATAGCCACCATATCAGCACTGTAACTTGCCAGGGTTACTTGTACGGTTTGATTGATTTGTGGGGTTTAACGTCCCAAAACCACCATTTGATTATGAGAGACGCCGTAGTGGAGGGCTCCGGAAATTTTGACCATCTGGGGTTCTTTAACGTGCACCCAAATCTGAGTACACGGGCCTCTAAGATTTCCGCCTCCATCGGAAATGCAGCTGCCGCAGCCGGGAATCGAACCCGCGACCTACGGGTCAGCAGCCGAGTACCTTAGTCACTAGACCACCGCGGCGGGGCAGGGTTACTTGTACGCTGTCGTTCTTTATGAAAGTTCTTTATGTCATTCTTTATGAACACGAAAACGCGTGGCCTGCGCTCTGCGGTGGCTGCCTACAGCCCCATCAACCGACAAGTCCAGAAAGCACGTTCGCTTTTGGCGTCATCTGTGGCCAAGCAAGATAACGAGTCACGGCCGGTAGACAAGCGTTGCTAGATTTCGTTCCCTCACCATTCGCATGACGAGCGACATCGGGCGATTGCTGCAGCCGGTGCCGTGGTCGCGCACAACGTTTGATATGTTGACAGAGAACTGTGTTCTGCCGGCCTGAGCAGAGAGGAAATGCAATCTAGCACAGCTTGTCTACCGGACAGGCACTGTGTCGTGCTCCTAACCGGTTGCAGAAATTAGGTGCCTTTTCTCATCTTCTCACCACTACCATTATAATAACTCGTTTTTTTTCTTTTTTTGGCAAAAGATGACACTGAGAGCGAACGTGTTTTCTTTTGCTGTCTGTTGATGGTGCTGTAGGCAGCCACTGCAGAGCGCAGGCCACGCGTTCGGGTGTTCCCTTTCATAAAGAACGACAATGTACATATTTATAGCTTTTAGGAGATGTGCCCCTTGATTAAGGGTAATTCATTCGCATTGGTATAATACACTTGAATCTCTTGAACCTCGCTGTTTATTCATATTGTTTCTTTGTCTTGTAATTTTTTCACATTACTTTGTTGTAGTGTTTGAGATCAGTACACAGTGTATTACTGATGACGCGATTTCAGAAAAAGTAAATGTGCGGCCATTTTTTCCTTTAGCAACCTTTATCATCAGGTCTTTATGTCTGCATTTCTTCGTCCTTTATCAGGTCTTCATGTATCATTATTTCAAGTGGGCTGCTTATTTTTGCCATGAATAAATATAAAGGCATCTAATCATATTCCTAAACAAAGCAGCTGTGGTTGATCAAGAAGCTAGTGTTCCGCGTGTATAAATACAGACGTCCCGAAGATACCATGTGATCGTCAGAGACATCGTAGTGAGTTGTTCCGAATATTTCCACACTCTTGGGCTCTATAATGCCTACATAAATCTTAGTACAAGGGCCTAATTGTTTTTGCTTGATTGGAAGTGCGTTTAATTACGAAGTGAGTTGTACTAACATTTTCATACCTTCGTTTTAGAATGCTAACTTTACTAAAACCAAAAACTGGTCGATCGATGATACACCTAACAAAGGTACACTTCTGGTGTTGTTTCGAATTTCTTTACTATCGTGTTTTTTACCCTCTGTACGTCAAGTGAAAAATTGGCAAGAAACTGCTCAGAAGCATCTCAACTTGATACTTCTTTCGTTTTTTTGTCAAAGCGTCTGCAACAGTGTAGTCAAGTGCGAGTCTGTGCCAAAGCGTTCTTTTTTTTCTAGGATTAGGGAGGATTGTCGGACCTCTTTTGTATTATAATCAGGAAGTAACTTTGGGGCCACAAAACTTGCTTGCTCACTTTTTGGCATACAAGGCAGTGTATTGCGGGAACACTCCACATGCGCCTCACTGTATACTAACTCGAACATTTCGTACATGTTACCGCGCTTGGCCAAATACTGCCATTCATGTCGAGTTTTATGCATGATACTGCGTGCAATCTTTTCAATAGTGCGTGCATTGGGCAATTTAAGTTTTTTCAACGACACTTAGGGGGACTGGCTTGATTCAGCTTATTCATTCTTAATATGGAGATTTGGACGAGTTGATGTGTAATGAGATTTTAAGAAAGTGCAAATAAAAAACACTGTCCAGAGAATTGGCATTGGAAGGCACGTAAGCAATATCTGAGCTGTTAGATATCCCGTTGCCGGGTTTAATTGTGGTTTCATGATTACGTACTCCAGACTGTGAGAACTCGCGCAAAGCTCCTCCCTGGTGCATGGCGGCAGGCGCGTGCGGCGTTTAAACATACATTGGGCTGGATGCACAAGCGAAGATGGCAACGGCTACCGTTTTAACAAAATAGCATCAAAGAGTTCGTTGCACAGAAATTCTGGCATCGGCTTGGTTGGTTGTGAACGAAATATCATTTTATCCACGACTGAAAAAAATTGAGAATGATGGAAATAAAATAACAAACACTTTCTGGGTCAGAGGGGAAATCGATCGGATCCGTGGGAAGTTGATGTTCCACCACACATCCACACCACTGCTTGGGAACAGCGTGAATAAAATTTCTCTGCGTGAAAATGTAGTTCAATCATCATGCTTTACGAACACACGTGTCCTGTATACATGCTTCATAATACACTGTGAAATATAACCGTAATGATGCATGGTACAAGCGTACACTGCTATGGTACGTTAAACATGTGATTATAATAAAGACCTCGTGGTTTAAAGCTGGTCACCAACTACAACAGGCACACAAGCTACTGCGCCTATTCTCTTAAGGCGACTTGGCGGGTGCATAGCTAGTTCGTAAGATTTCATGCACTGTTTGAAGTAAGCACTACGAACAGCACATTGCTATCGCATTCAACTCCTAAAGGCGAAGTTTAAGAGTCCCGCAATCTTTTACTACCTTCTAGCGATGGCATGCCATGAGTGCTCGTCACATCAAGCTGTAACACTCCGATCCTCACCGCCCTGCATGCATAAATATGCAAACTTCATTTGAATTTTTGGACCGACATGTCACACGACACACATGCAAGAATAATTGTTCCACCTACCGCGGTGGCTTGTAGTGGTAGATGCGCTCGACTGCAGACACGCAGGCAGAGCTAGACAGTATCGCGATACAAGAGGATCGCGACCGTAATTTAGGTATACTTTTGAGTATCTGCATTTCGGTGTCGAGATACACTTTACAAATGTATTTTTATTTTGGAAGAAGAGAAGTACATGTAGGATGTATTGATTTTATCACAATATTGTGCTCAACCCGGGCATCTCGTTACTTGTTTGTCCGAAACGAGACGAAGAGGGTTTCCAAGGCGGAGAACGAAATGAAGTTTTTATTTCTTTACTTGTCCTGTGCTACGAAAAGAGAAGGCGCGCCGCCGGTCGGCAACATTAGAAGGGTGGGAAAGGCTTCTTCTAGTTCGCTCGACGTCACTGATGGCAGAATCGCGGAAGTATGGTGTTGTAGGCCTCTGCCGATGAACGTCGCTGTCTCTCAAGGCCACCTGATCACGCCTTATCTTTTTCCGGCTAGCAAGTCATTGCCCCGAGCAGCGCCTCCTTTATTTCTTGCAATGCCATTGCGAGCGCTTGCCTCTCAACGGGAGCCGTCGGTACGCGTTAGTTCAAGGAGTGGTTGAGATGCGGCGCGTTATGAAGGGTACCGCTGCTCGCTTCACACGTGCGTCTGAGCACTTTCCCCCGACGATGCGATAGACGTGTTTCCCACTGCAATATCATACGTCTGTCGAATTTGTTCCTACGGGCTCCTTTTCAGTGGGTTGAAGTAATTAATTCGGCCGCTGCATTTGAGTGGTCTTAAAGTCGGCACATACAGTAGTGTTCCTTCAGGGACGCTTTCCAAGTGGTTGCCCGCATTGCGCCACAAAAGGCGACACGCTATCTCAAGGCATCTTATTTTCTACAGAGCCAGCGTGGCAGTGAACATTTTGAACACGAGCATTGGAAGACGCCGCTACACGGAGCTCTACAAACTTAACAATAAACTACATCATGTAATTTATGTCGTGAAGCACTACATAATGGGTTCTCTCCCCCATGACCGTAAAGCACTTTCGAAGGCTAGGCGATTGGCGAGAGCAGGAAAGGGTTAGAGGAGGGGGTGGCAAACGGCTGGATTAGACGCATCTGGCTGGCACTGATAAAATAGAAAAGGCGCTGCCTGGAAACCCTCTGCGCGTTAGAACTTGGATCAGGGACTTGTAACGCTTCGCTTGCTTAGCTCTTAAAACGATGACGCTTGCAGAAGCAGCTCCGATTGTAGTGGTGGGAGTGACTAGACAATGGCAGTCATCGTTGCGCTTTCAGGCACCCCTTCCGTGTCTCTGACAGGGGTCCTAATTATTTACAAGCGTGAGATGTTTTTTCTGACACTAGGCTCCTTCACCACCAGAGCCGACTTCGCCTGTAGCGTTTTGTTTAAATAGGTGACGGCTTTACTGAAGAGTGACGTTTTTGACCTAGGCGAGGACTGTTTGCTGTAGCCTCTGATCGGGCACTCTGGGCAGCTGTCTTTTGAGGAGCGCTTTGACCAACGTCTGTTTTGAAAGGACAAGCAGCAGAACCTGTCAGAGCTTCAACCCTCACGCCCCAAAGGAATAAAATTCTAGAAGGTCAACGTTTTCTTTTTGAACTTTTGACATAGTTGGCTCGATGATTAAAACTTTATTACTCCCAAAAAAGAGGACCGGCCTAGAAGTCGGTTACACTGCTTAGAGGAGGTCAGCGGGGATCCCTTGGGACACCGTGGCCTCCAATGCACGGGAGCTTACCCGGCATGGCTGTGCCGAGTCGGTAGTACGCAGAAGGGACACCCCCGTATCTTCTGTGTGTGAAGCGTCAACGTACTGTGGTTACATTCATGCCGTGTGTAAGAGGGTGGCTAATTTCGAGCAGTTTCTACAGTGTGTGTCACGAGGTTTGGATAAACGTTGCCGTAAATCGAGGTGTTGGGATAGACACCTGTCTGAAGCTTGCGCCACAGGACGGCATCACGTTGAGGGAGGTCTTTATGAGCTGGAGAATAGCGGAGAAGGCCTACTCTGTAGTGCTGTAGAATGTCTGTGTAAGTGACGAAAGGAGTTAGTTCTTCGCCAGCCTGGGAGGGCGAAGAATGAGAAGGCGTAAGGAACTCCGCCTGGCACTTGAGATCTCGGGCGAAAGTGTGTGCCTGTGCACTTCCACTAAGGGATTCATGAACCCAGATAAGAAAACGAGGTGAGAGAAGCGGGGTGTGACGCTCATGATTGAGTATGCCTGTGTAGAGATATGGCCCGCGTCAAAATTTCAGATGGCGAGTTGGGAATCACTTACGATCACCTTGGCTATTAGGTCATCATCATCATCAGCCTCACTACTCCACTGCAGGACAAAGTCCTCTCCAATGTTCCGCCAGTTAACCCGATCCTGTGCATGCTGCTGCCAATTTATACCCGCAAACTTCTTAATCTCATCTACCCACCTAACCTTCTGTCTCCCCCTAACCCGCTTACCTTCTCTGGGAATCCAATCAGTTACCCTTAATGACCAGCGGTTATCCTGTCTACGCGTTACATGACCGGCCCATGTCCAATTCCTCGTCTTGATTTCAGCTATGATATTCTTAACCCCCGTTTGTTCCCAAATCCACTCTGCTCTCTTCTTCTCTCTTAAGGTTAGACCTGCCATTTTCCTTTTCACCGCTCGCTTCTTCGTTTTCAACTTAAGCTGTACTCTCTTTGTAAGTCTCCTGCTTTCTGCTCCATAGCTAGGTACCGGCAAGATACAGCTGTTATATACCTTCCTCTTAAGGGATAGTGGCAATCTACCTGTCATAATTTGAGAGCGCTTGCGAAATGTGCTTCACCCCATTCTTATTCTTCTAGTTACTTTAATCTCGTGGTTTGGCTCCGCGGTAATTACTTGCCCTAAGTAGAAATAGTCTTTTGCAACTTGAAGTGAACTATAAGTATCTCGAAGCGCTGCTCTTTTTCGAGGTTGTTGTACATTACTTTCGTTTTCTTCAGATTAATTTTAAGACCCACCTTTCTGCTCTCCTTGTCTAGCTCCGTAATCATGAGTTGCGATTCGTCCCCTGAGTTACTCAGCAATGTAATCTCATCGGCAAAGCGCAAGTTACTAAGGTACTCTTCATTAACTTTTATCCCTAACTGTTCCCATTCTAGGCTTCTGAAAACCTCCTGTAAGCACGCGGTAAATAGCATTGGGGAGACTGTGTCCCCCTGCCTTACATCCTTCTTGATCGGTATTCTATCGCTTTCTTTATGAAGCACTATGGTAGCAGTTGATCCCCTGTACATTTCTTCCAGGATGTTTATATATACTTCATCGACGCCTTGATTCCGCAGCGTCTGCATGACGGCTGATATTTCTACTGGATCAAACACCTTCTCGTAATGTATGAAGGCTATGTATAGTGGTTGGTTATATTCTGAGCATATTTTATTACCTGATTGATAGTATGAATGTGGTCGATTGTTGAGTAGCCTGTTCGAAATCCTGCTTGTTCCTTTGGTTGATTGAATTCTAATGTTTTCTTTACTCTGTTAGCAATTACCTTTGTAAATAGTTTGTATACTACAGAGAGCAAGCTGATCGGCCTGTAATTCTTCAAGTCCTTGTCATCTCATTTCTTATGTACTAAGATGATGTTAGCGTTCTTCCAAGAATCTGGTAGTCTTCCCGTCAGGAGACATCTCGTAAACAGGGTGGCTAGTTTTTCTAACACAATTTGCCCTCCATCTTTCAGCATATCTGATGTTACCTGATCCTCACCAGCAGCTCTGCCTCTTTGCATGCTCTTCAAAGCTTTTCTGACTTCTTATATCATTACTGGCGGGTTGTCATTAGGTCGGTCATTGCCAAAGCAATTGCAACATGTTCGGCAACTGTTATATCGGTGGAGTTAACTACATGACATGCCGTGCTCCACCCACTGTGTGGGGCCAGGGCGACAGCCACCATTGTTGTTCAATGTGGTTGTCGCGAGGAGACTGTGTACATCACATCGGAACTATTTGAGAGATGTTTCTGTAGTTGGCGCGCATGGTCAGCCCTACAATCCGCATGATGTTCAGGGTGCACGTGCTTGGGGAGTGGGGTAATATGAAGGCTGAATCGTTGATCTGTCGGCATGTCGTGGTAAGAGGTGGCCGCCCGCTAGTGGACTTGACTTCGTGCCAGCAATTATGGCGAACCTAGCAGTGGAATTCTCAGCCGTCTAACATAGCTGCAACAGGTCCCAACAGTTGAGGATACTAAAGATAGTGACCACCTTCGGTATCTGACCAGTCCGAACCGACTCACGCGAAGCCGAAAATATTTTGGTACTTATATGACCCGAGAAGAAGTATCGCCCTGCAACTGCCGGAGTATCAGGCTATGAAGGCGGTATTTATTCCCAATAGCTCAATCTTCTGCTCTTCTCCGACAGCAGACAAACTTTTTTTCTTTCGCGAGTGTTGTGTTGAGGCCATACTCACGTTGTTTTGCACTAAAGAATCTCCTGGTGCTTAAAATCAATTAACACAGGAACCACTCTATCAAAACAGCCCATATGTTCCCAATAAATACATATTCTTTCTCAATTCACGGGTTTCAAATGCGAAGCATTTCTTATCAAACATAGGCGAATTTTATCTATCTATCTATCTATCTATCTATCTATCTATCTATCTATCTATCTATCTATCTATCTATCTATCTATCTATCTATCTATCTATCTATCTATCTATTTATCTATCTATCTATCTATCAATCTATCTATCTATCTATCATGCCGCTTACGTTTGGGTACTCTCGTGGTCACCCCCTTAGCTTGGCCTGAACAAAAATTACCATGGGAGGGTAAGATGGTTTGACGAATGTGACGCGCTGGTCAAGACCTGAATAATGTCACGATCTCGTCGCGTACGTCGTCAAACACTTCCCGCCAGACAGTGGCACATACCAACGAACGGGCATGTGCCGCTGGTATGCGGGTATACGCCACAGGTGATTGACATTTCACTTCTACCCAAGAACGACAAGAACATACAGGGGCAATTTTAATGCACGAGCATTAAGAAATACCAGACATCGGTAACGTCGACCCGACGAATGCAAAGAATAACTTTCAGGGTCCCAGCTTGAATCAAACTCAAGCATTCTGCGTGGCAGTGAAGCATTTCACCACAGAGCTACGCCAGGTATCGAAACTACTTTTCAAATAGACGCTAATCTTCGTTAAACGTCAGCAGTGGTTGCAGTGCTGCCTACCGAATTTCACAAACATTACATATTTGGTCCTTTGATAGAGTCATCACGTCGGGTAATCACCAAATGTACTCAATTTCTATGCACTGAGATTTATTTATGTAGCTGTGTCCAGGGCCAGCATCTTCGCGAGCATCAGCGCTTCATATCAGCCTCTGGTGTTGCTGATACGCATGTTCCAGTTGGCATCGGTTGGCAAGGGCAAAAAGCTGGTTATATGAACGTCTGCATCTCTTCAACATGTGTCTGTGGCTGAAACATTGGTACATATATTTAGCTTCATTTCATGAAGCGTCGCTCAATAAAAAAAACGCACGCAGTCACCTTCTCCCCCATGCTTCGCGTTACGTCGATTCCTAGGTACGAGGAATCTGCCGGATTTTTTCGTTAGCGATTCATGCCGTTCCTTTTAATTACGTTATTTCTAGAAGATGCTCCTTCTCTTCTCACCGAGAGAGACGATTTCGCTGCCCAATGTTTGTTACTCTAGTTGTGACAGCGTACTTTTTTATGGCTATTGTCACATGAAGTTATGACGTCACCAAATACGTACTTTGTACCACCTACTGAGCTACGTAATTTTTATTACTTTTTTTTGCTGACGTATCAAATTTATGTTGATGGGCAACGTCAACTGTTTCTTCGGAAACATAGACACCGATGCTGACAGTGGAATGGCAGTAAAACAAGTTTTTTAACACTGTCGCGGTAAAAAGAAGTATAAGGGAAGAGATTTCGAATGAGAACAGAGCAATAATAATTACTGATTCACTCTCGGTATGCGCAGCTTTTACAACGTCTCATACCTCTCGTGCATCCCGACGCCACAATCTTTAGTTCCGTCTCAGCTGAAGTACCTGAAATTAATATGAGTACCAGGTCACTGTGGGTTAACAATAAATGAAATGGCCTACGCCTTAGCCCGCTCATTGCTAGATCTCCCAATAATTCAGGTTCTCCCGGTGGTAGAAAACTTCAACGCAATCAGGTTTAGAAGATCAGCTATCAACACAGATAGGATGGAAGCAGTAACCACGGAATATAATCACCTAAAATATCCATGGATGTCGCAGTGGAGCCATTCTCGATAATCAGAAGTGATGATCACCAGATTTCGATGTCGTGTCCCCCCATTAAAGTTTTACTGGTGCAGGGCTGGTCTTACGATATCATCCCTCTGCCAATTCTGCGGAGAACTGGAAAATATCGCACATTACTTTTTGTCTGTGCGAGACGTTCCCGTATCAGAACTCGATTTCTAATTACTCTTTTTACAAAAATAGGCTTGACCTTATCGGAGGAAAATATTTTACGCTTCGGTGCCACAGGCTTGGGATACTGCCACAAAGATGCATTTATTGTCGGGTGCAATTTCTTGAAAAATACTGAAAGAGTACCATTTTAATCTGGTTTTTAAAATTCTTCTTCATTTCGTTAAGGTAAAACTTAAGTTTTCAAAATTATTCCCATTAGATTATAAAGACAGTCTGGAATACAGGCTCAAAAGCATATTACTTGTCGATAAATTGAATACTTTACGTATAATTTCCACTTTATTTCTTTATTTTTGGTTTTAAATTTCGTATCTTACCTAAAATAACTTTTAACAGTCTCTACGTTACATTCTTGGCCAATCCCCTAAACTGGGTACGTACCACGTATCTAGGATAGCAAAGGAAAGCAACGCAAACGTGGTATAATGACACATGGGCTATTCTCAGTAATCCAATACTTTGGTGTTATGTCGAATGCCAAGCGGTGCCTACAGCAAGTTTGCCGGCGTCCTGGTAAGTACTGGAGCTGCTCGAATCCACCCAACTGGCGTACACTCAGACTATGTCTCGAAACGTTCCTCGTCACCTGTTGTTATGGTGTCCTTCAGTCACGTACTGATGTCACCCGGCGTGGTAGCAAAACGCTTGTCATGTTTTTTTTTCTTATTCTTAAGCAATGTCATTGGAATAAGCTTTACTAGCAATGACTACAACAGAGGCAATAAATTCCCGCTTTATCACGTATATTACGTTAGAATTGAAGCTATATAAATTGTAACTAGAAATATGACTCTAATTGACACTTGTCGAGGCTTTATTGGGAAGCGCTGAAAAATACTTACTTTTATTATGAATACTGCTATTCAAATTCATCTGTGTGACTTCACACAATTCAGGGCAAAAACCTCTCCCATCCTCTGCCAATCAATCCGTTCTTGTGATTGCTGTAGCCTCGTTATCCCTGCCAACTTCTTAATCTGATCTGCTCACCTGATTTCCTCCTTCCCCCACCTTCCGTTTGCCATCTTTTGGAATGTAGTTTGTTATCTATAATGACTAGCTGTTGTATTGCCTGTGCACTACGTGGCCCGCCCATGTCCATTTCTTTTCATAATTTTAACTAAAATCTTACCACCAGTTTTTTCCTGAACCCCTCTGCTTCCTTCTTGTACCTTAATGACTCAGTGTAATCAACTTTTTCATGCCAAAATGTTTGGTTTATCACCAGAACCAGGTTAATGTTTGAACTAACAGCTGAATTACACTTAAGGCAAGTGATTTGTCACACAAAGAGTGGTTAGGTTTGACCTTACTGACGCAGTGTGAGAGCCGCCTGTGTCAACCTAAGGGTTGATCTTCGGGAATTGAATAAAATTTCATGCACCATACGTACCATACAAACGCGATGCTGCTTTTTAACCATGACCTGTACGAGCAGATCCTGTCGGAACAAATCTCTGAGATCATGTTTCAATTCTGGAGTTGTATAAGCCGACCTTTACATCATGCAGAGCGGCCACAAAGTGTCGGCATAGTGATTCGGTACTTCCTCTACTTGTTCTTCCATTCATAAGTTCAGTTTCAATCGCTGAACAAGTGCGCCGATTTGTCTGGCGTGGGATGCGATGGGACGGATGAGTGGCAGAACGAGCACTTGGAAAGAAAAATAGAGAGAGACAGGCAGAGGAAAGAAAACAGAGAAATTCGTGGTGAAAAACATTCTTGATGACGCAAAATTTGAACCCGCGATTTGTAAACGAGAGTCGTAAGCACTCGGCTGTCAAGAAAAGCAAGCAGAGAAGCATAGCGGGCCCTTTTATGATACAGTGTGACAAAGAGGGAGTGGGTGGTAGTGAGGGTGAGAAGGAGTGAGTAAAACGTTGCATACTAATGAAGGGCACTTGAGCAATATACAGAACTAAAGGAAATAAAAAGAATAGAAGGACGAAGAAAATAAGGGGAATCAAAGAGAGAGAGAACGATCGAAAGTGGTTGCGAGAAACAGAGGGAAGAGAAAATTGAAAATGCAAGAAAAAGAAACAGGCACACAGAGAGAAAAGAAGAAATAGAAGTAAACAGAAAAAATGAAGAGCTGATCAATCACGACAGATGGGGTCGAAGAAGTAGCGAGAAGTAAACAGAAACAAAGAAAGTTACCCAGCTTCAAGTTTTGTCAGATGCAAGGCAATTTTTTTTTGCTCAGCTATTTCAAGTGCATATGTCTTGTTGCATTTGGTGTCATCCATTCTCGAAGGCTATTCAGGACACTTGAGCCGCTCCCAATTTTACCTCTTTTATTGGTGCTCGAAAAACAAGTGACAGCTCTTTCTCGCTTTCCAGCACTTCCGGTCGATTTCCTGACTATTTATAAAGTGTGAATGAAAAAATAAACTGCCGAGGAATATACAGTTGTAACTGAAGTTAAGAATTATATTGGATACGTAGGTTGTCCGAGCATATCACTACACTCAAATAAAAGCACCAGTTAGCTTTCAGAAAATTAAATGAACAATATTTGAATAGGTGCATCCTGAGATCAGGTCGTTTCCGTGTGAGAATCTCGGATCGCTGCGCTACCTGGCACAGCACAACACAAGCACGCGTTTCTTTCCGCGCGAAGTCTGAAGTACGCTTTGGAAGTGTGACGAAACCACAAGTTGAGTGCGCTACGATAGGGGAATGTTAGGAACGAACTTCGAAAAGTTAAGGCCAAAGAGAGCCAAGTCGCTTGTGGCACTGCGATCGCTTGACGGCGGTGTGTCGTTGCCCGAGAGTTTCGCGCGACTTCGCCGAAGTGGTGCAGAGGTAGAACATCCGCTTCCGACTCAAGAGACCAGTGTTTCAATCAAAACTCTACAAATGGTGGCTTTTTGTTTTGAGTGGCAATATTTATAGCGGTTATTGATAACTAACAGACTAATGCCAAGGGAGGTATAGAAAATGTTATTAGGAGTAAAGTTGATGTAATTTCGTAGAAATAAAAGTGGACAGAATGGTAACTGCGATGGTTTTCGGAACCTAGCTTGTGACCTCCGAATAAGGCAGACGAGTTTTCAGCACAAAGTCATCTTTCAATCCAAATTGATTTCTTCATATTTACGATGCATTTACTGCTTATAACATCCCCTACGCTTTCCTTGGAATTTTAGTCCTATTAGTTTTGAATATTATTGTGCGTATGATTAAAAAAACAAGCTATAAAATTGTTATTTATTTCCCTGTTGTACCTTTATTTTTTCCTTCGTTTCTTGACACTTGCTTCCGTTCTTACGCATTGCTGGAGAACGCAACCGAAATATGAAGTGAAATAGAAGAAACTTGGCAATGAGTGTAACTATTTTGAGCACGACTACACGGCACTGAACAAGAAGTATCGCCTTCAAGAATTTCGCTGAATACGACACTGGAAACGAGACTTCTTTTTCTTGTTACTTTTTCTAACAATGCTCAGCGAGGATATAACTACTTGTAGGAAACAGAGACAAAACAATGTAGCTATAAGAAGTTGCAGTGGAATTCCTTTGCGTACCATCTCCAGCTACAATATGAGTCCATGCTTTTAGAGTTTGGAACGCGCAGTTGTAAAAGCACACAGTTGCCACTGTGGCAGAGTCCACGCGCGTCTGATCGACGACACAATGCAGGCTACCGATTGTGGAAACACGTGTGGAGTGACCCTGTTTGGGGTACACTCTCAGTACATTGGGGCTGCCATCTTTTCGGGCACTCCTTTGTTCTAGTGCACTTTACTTAAATATATTTTAAGCGTACTCCAGCGAACACAAACGCCCTTGTGCCAGTACCACTACCACACACCTGTGTGAAAGATTATGCCCACCTTCAATTTTTTTTTACTTGTCCTAAGCTGCTACGCAACTTGTCGTTTTATGAGCACTTCAGTGAGTCATTTCCAGGTGCAGATAGTTTGAAATCCAAAAAAAAAAATACTGTGACTGAAACCTGCCTATTCGTGTCACGTCAGAAGGCGAGTTTATTCGCACCTTTTAAATGAGACGGAGTTGGATAAAGCCTTGACTTCTTGGGTAAAAGGAAAACAACAAACATGATTTCGTATATACAAACAACTAAACAGATATACATTCTATCTCTATACCTCTGTGCCAAGCGCTTGCAACCGAACAGCGCTAGGGCGCCATACTGTTGATTCCATTTCAACACGTCATATCAACATGGTGTATTTACAATGTCAGTGGTATAAGTATTTCAAAGCATAACATCTATTACATAACACTCTACAGTAAAGAATATCTTTGTTTTACGAAAAAGCAGAAACAAAACCAAGTTTTACCCTCCACACACAATTCGGAACAAAGTCATGCTCTCACGCGCTGCACTGGAAACACGAGAAACAGTGCACGTGAGAGGTGCACATTCGCAGCGACTGCAACATTTAGAGATGATAGAGAAACTATGTACACGCACGGGTAAGCACATTTCGTCTTATGTAGAACACTTGATACGCATACGCTATTTAGTTATTTGATAGATGAAATGAGCATTCTGTCCTTAATTCGCTTCCGCCGCGCAAGTACGCATGCACATCATTTTTATTACGCGCAAGTTTTTGCAGCCGCAGCAGGAACAGAACCAGAAAGCTTGCCACGCTGCTGTGTCTCAAAAACCTATACGTAGAACCACGATTACGTAGTAATAATTTTTTTCTCCACACACTCCACACACCAAGAAGAAATGGTGACTGAAGGTAACAGCCTGATATAAGTCTTTTCCCACATCCACAGCATCAGTGATGAACAAGTACATCCAATACAAAAATTGAAGCCAATGTCCAAAATAATACAACGAAAAACTTTGTATCGGTGTAGTGGATCATACAGAAATGTGCAAGTGCTTCCTTTGCTACGCTGGCAGAGTAAAATTTGTGGAAGTATTCCCAGTGGAATGTGCACAAAAAAGTATTTCCGCGATACATGAACAGCTCGGTACACAATACAGAAACAGCACAGCATACATGAATTAAGAACAGAAACCAGAATACCGTTAGGCTACGCTTTTGATTACGCTCTTTAATACAAAGCACCGCGCAATCGGAACAGAAGCAGAGAATGACTTCCGCGGCACAATGTAGATATAGCAGCACATAGGCTATCCCTCATTCCCACACCGGTGAAGAAAAACAGAATCTATAGTACATAGATGTGCAGGTACCGTTGTGCGCGAAAAACAGTAAGGGGTTGGCGTGGTCGTGTCTCAGCAGAAGTCCTCAGCACCCGGGATTTCAGATGCTCACTTCAAAGCAGTTTTAGAGTTTGTTCCGTTATCGAAGACGCTCACATGAACTGAAGGAGGTGTCACGAAGCCAGACGCACGCGCAAACGTGCAGCATCGTGAGTCATGTAGAGTCAGGTACCACGCTAGTCGCAGTGCATCGGCATGTGTGTGAGATAGCGGGATAAGACAATAGCTATAGTGATATGAATTCGAGATGGAAATATTCACGGCAGTTCTCTGTGTACATCTGTCGTCAATAGTGCACGTCGAGCGTTCGAATTAAAAGGCAGCTGACGGTGACACATCACTCCTGAAGAGAAAGCTTCAGTGATGTGGCTTCCGTACTACGCGAGGGCAATACATGTCTTAGGGTCACCTCGATCATGAATGACGCGCATATGCATCACAGCACAAGCTGATGTTTTGTCAATAACACTTATAATGTATAGTCATGTTAAACAAATTGGACAAGAGGCCAGTTGCCACTTTTGGCTTTTCAGAAATTCAAAAGCGAAAGAGGAATTAAATTTTAGTACATGACGTTCTTATAACGAGTAAAACACACAACATTTGTACGACAATGCCGGTCATGTAGCCTAGCTATAAAGAAACAGTCCGAAAGCAACTAAACAAATGGTACGCCGACTTCTTGAATTGTCCGAAGCATATGTACAAAGGGAACGCACAACTACCCGTGATACATACACGATATAGACTATCAGCAACCCTGTTTTCATAATGGTCGGCAGCCGTGTCATTTTGTCAAATGTTTGCCTTTTGGTACATAATATTCTCACCCGCCGTTCCCAAGAAGTACACTTTCTCAAATATGAAGCGCTGTACTAAGTGCTCGCTCTAACAAGCTTTTGTTATTTTGCACCACGAACTGAAAACATTAATTTTGTGTTTGGCTGAAGCACATTCCGTCATTACGAAGGCTTATCATTGCGCAGGGCTCGAAGGCGAAATGTACAGACGGGTTCACTGTTTAAGAGAACACCTGCGTGAGCAGCATGTTTAGATTTCGCTTTCTTACGGAATCGTAGTGGTTTAGTTATACATAAGGTGTTTGAAAGTCCTGACCCATGACAGACTATCGACTTGAATGAATATTGTTTTCTAATTCACTTCCACTTAGAGGGCCAGGAATATCAATGGAGTGCATTGGAGTGTTCCCTTTAACAGTAGCCCATACTGTACATTCTGTATGCCTGAATATCAACGCGTTTACATTCAAGCCAATCAAAGGCAGTCACCTACTGGTTGGGAAGCGAGTGATTAAATTCCCTCCTGGCTGTCGTAAACATTGTTACATTAGCGTCACCTAAAACAGTGTTTTCATGTTTTTGCGCGATTTTGTGCTTCAGTTTGCACTGTAAGTAGGTAGCGTGCTCGGAACGCATACAGATGCTGGAAACGTGTCTTACAATGTATCGCGTGCTATCGCCTATATTTTTATTATAAATTCTCTCTAATACTCTGAATGATGGTCTCAGCCAGTTATAAAGAATCAACGAATTTTCAGACTGCATCAGAGTCTACAATCAGTCAAGCTTGTCGACGCATATCACAGGTCAGCCTTTCCTAGATTCTAGATTCACAAAACTCGCTATCCGAGTTTTCTGATGGCTTAAAAAAATAGAATAGCAGCACTTGAGTTTATACGCGTGAATCAAGATGTGCTATGCTGTACTTATTCCTTCTAGCCATCGTCCATCCAGAGGAGGTGCACTATTGAACAGCAGTTGCTACTTCATATGGCTGACATGTACATGGCTTTACCTTGCAAAGCTAATGATTTCGAACCACTACAAAATGTCGTTAGTCATATTGGACGCTTTCGTGATGCACGTGGCCGTCGTCTCCCTCTCTGTCCGCTCGATGTCGTCGGGCGTCCGAGTACGGGCGATACAGGATCCGGTGCCACCGACGCTCCTGCCGGAGGCCTTCCTGTAGCAAAAGATGGCCTTGCGAAAACTGCGGCGGAAGTTGTCCGACAAGAAAGCGTACAGGAACGGGTTGACGCACGAGTTTGTGTAGGCGAGAACCTGTGACGCTATCTGCACCACAATGCGGGGTGGGTTCATGGGCCGGCCGTAAAGGTCTAAACTCTTAAGCACTAGCACCACGTGTACGGGACACCAGCACACGGCGAACACCAGCACCACCACCACGACCAGCCGGGTGACGCGCTTTTTGGAACGAACGCTTTCGGCGCTCACTCGCCCACCGGAAGTGACTCCCAGCCAGAGACGTTTCAGCATGAGCACGTAGAGGACGAAGATCAGCGCCAAGGGAACGACGAAGGAAGACATGAAGAAGGATATCTGGAAAGCGGCTATGTTGTAACCCTTGTCGACGCGGAAGGTGCAGGAGGAGTAGTTGTCCTCGATGATCATGCCATGAGAGTACAGCGCCGGTATGCACGCCAAGAGGATCAAAACCCACGTGAACAAGATGGCTAAGTAGGCGTTCTTTTCAGTTCTTATCGTCATGGACGTTATAGGATGAACGACGGCCAGGAACCTGTCCAGGGACATTAGAACGAGTGTGTAGATGCTCGCGTAGGCACAGACGATCACGAGATACTGCACGATCCTGCACCACGTGTCGCCGAACGGCCAGTAGTTGAGTGTATAGTCCCAGCCCGTAAATGGCACGCAGAAGACGATGAATAGAAGGTCGGCCATAGCGAGATTGATTATGAGAATGTTGGTGGTAGATCTCATCTGAGGGTTACACAGCACCACGAGGACCACTAGAGCGTTGCCGAAAAATCCTATGACGGCAATCACACCAAAGAGGATGGGCACGACGATGGCAAGAACCTCTTCCACTACTCTGATCTCGCCGTAGTCGTCGTACTCGTTGCGATCTTGTTCCAGGGACGATGATCTGGAAATGTTGGCAGATTCGCCTTCTACACAGAGCTCGCTACCATTGCAGGTAGGACCCGAGTGCAATGCAGTTAAAGTTTTTTGCATTAGTACAGCGACTGTGGTTGTGAGGGCAATGCTGGGGTCTGGCGTGGACATTGCGGAAATGTTTGCCAGATATTGTGAAGTATTTCTACTCGCAGAGTGGGCAGTAGCTGTTGACAATAGGCTTGCAACCATGGGCATCATCGCTGAACAGATTTCTTAGTTTCTGGTAGCGCAACCGAAATTTTTCTTCAGAACGCCATCTGTAAAAAGCAAAAAGAAATAAAAAACGCCATCACGTTTAGACATGAAGCTCGAGTGAGAATAATCACTTTCGTGTGATAGTTTTGCAAAAAAAAATTCCTATGTTTCAAGTCCGCACTGCAATATTTTACAACGCTGCTCGGTATTGTAACTTCAGAGCTGCTTTCAGAAAGCGAGCCAGTGCTCTGAAGTGCAGCTTGAGACATGCATCTTGTCCTCTAGTCTTTCCTTTTGAGTATGTCTAGTGACAGCGGGAAAAGACCTCTGGCGATTCAGTAAGTGTAGAATAAACCCCAGAAAAATGAACGACGCTGAATACTTCGCGCAAATACATCAAGCTTATATCGCAGGCAAGAACACAACACACAACTCTATTTTTAGATGTCAACTCTTTTGAGAAAACAGTGCCATATCTGTTGTCAATTGCAATAGTATCGTCATGCCTTGCTTTGTTTTCACGAGAACAAATAATGGCTTTTACTCTCCACAATAAACGCAGGAAGTGAAGAAGATTCCCAAATTCTACACAGGAATTCTGCTTAGATTCCGTTTTAAGCCGAAAGCCCATGATGCCTCACCAAATACGATAAATGCCTTCCGAGTCTGCGTCAACATGAACTAATGCAAAAAAGCTCTGCGGCGGTGTCATCGCGACTTCACTCATCTTCATAAATAAAGATGGCATGGTGAAGCCACAGTGACCATTGGCTTGTGCAGGGTTTCCTATCAGGGAGGGGCAGAGTTGAACGTTCATCGCAACGCCCCCTACCTATTTTGTCCAAGTATGAGACTGACTTTTCGCCCCCTCTTAGGTTACTAGGGGGTAGGCTACCCCTCGTGCCGCCCACGTGCGCGAAAAACCTATGATAATGGCGTCACAAAACACATCATAAACGACCCCATCATCTGACTCCGTCGTTTTGTCAAAGATTGGCCAATCCTGCAAATTCCTAGATCTTCAAATGCCTCCAATGCCAAAGGCAGTGCAAAACGTCGTTAGTTACAGAAACTATACCAGAGGGGATGGAAGGAGAATAAGGTGACTTTCACTTTTCAGTCGTCTTCGGTTTATGCATCAGTCTAGAAAAGTCCGTGACATTTCTTTTTGTGCTTAACAAGCTGAATTCAGTGAGTGAGCAAACATTGAATAATAAATGTTTTTATGCTGATATAGATAAAGTCCTCGAAGAGACATTTCAGTGCCATGGTTGAAGTTTCCAACACTTGAAAGTTAGGTCAAGTTGCTTGTAATTGAAGCATTCATTTTTCTGCTTGGCGTCGTTCTTTCCTGCTGATATAAACTAAATATGAATCTGGTCCATATACCATTGTTGTGTATATTGAAAATAAAGGTCACGGTTTCGCCGCAAGGGCAAATAATTGCATATACTGTCAAAAAATATTTAAATTTTAGGCCACATTAGGCTAAGAGCTCATTCGATTAGAATACAAAGGGATGGCCTGAGAGAAAAAAAATTCCAGTGAGTGGATCGGTTGTTCCTTTTCTGTCAGCTCAACTCCAACTGAGCGCTGATAATACAGCACATGCAAAGCAGAAGAGGTTTGCTAATTTCCGCCGAGAAAGCGTTTGCACTGCAGCGCTGTAAAGTTTTAATATTTTGGGCAATCGGTGCGCAAGAAAAGCCATTCATACGATTTCAATGAGGAAACCAACTTTTTAAATGGAGTCGGCTTCTTTCATCTTCGCTTGAGCCATCTGCAGCTTCCGCAACTATTTACGGAACATGACGAGTACAGCAAAACTGCGCTTAGTGTCCATATAATTTTGCCAAAATAAAATGAAATGTGGTGCGAGCCCAGGCACGAGGCTTCCTGGAATTTCATGAAAGTGTCGGGCCATAAGAACGTGCGGCGAACATATTCCAATAGTAGTTATTCTAAACGAATCCTTCGAAACAGCTTTATGATGACGAGCGATGCCGTAGAGTGGGACCTCGAAAACTTACGCCACCGAAGGTACTTCAACGCACACGTAACCAGTCGTGACAGCCTCCATAGAAACGTGGCTGTCACGACTGGCATTGGACCCCGTGACCTTCGGCTCACCCTTAATCACTAGCCTGCCATATAAAGTCTTCAGAGTATTGCGGAGTCATTTTCAGCAGAGCCAGATATATTATTCTTTGGATAAAGTAAACCACATTCATAAAAAAATGGCACGAATCTACATGTTGCACTGTAAATGTCATCGAAAGACGATAGTCATGCGTCTGGAGAGGGTGAACAAAACGTTTATTTGTTGCTCAGCGCAAGAAAATCGGTGAATGGTATTCTGCAGGCGCTGCGTTAGAGTGCCTCGTGCGTATGGTGGAGGCGAACGAGCGCATCTAGGCACGTTATACACAAGTGCCATCTGTCAGTTATCTTCGAAAACGAAGGCGTGCAGCCCGCGGAGAAAGATGCGCACCAGTCTCGGAGGTGATAAGGTGTAGAACGCAAAGCGACGGGCAGGTGCCACCACCATGACTTCGTAGCAAAGCGTGGGAAACACCTTTTGAGCATCGCGTTGCACTGTCAGCGCAGCGTGATTAAACGCAACATTTCTTAGAGTTACTTGTGTGTGCCTCTTCTACTATAAAGGCAGACATAGAAAACATCGAAGCGTTGTTGTGGCGCCTCAGATATGCCCAATATTTGCTTTTTAATTGACAATCGCACAACTATGAACGATAAGCCTTGAGCAATATTGGTGGGCGCTGCGGAAGGTGTTGGCCGTCTGGTGCCGTTTGAGGTATCGTTAGGGCGGACAGACAGACAGACACAGACCCAAATTTTTTTGTCGAAGGTCCCCAAGAAAGACTATCGTCTTCAAAAATTGTCATCGTTTAGCTTTACTTAGTAGTGTACTGTTGCATATGATCACTTTGCTGAACATACTTCAACGCTCAACAAGTCAACCTATGTGCCGCTTTGTTCAAACCATTTAAAAAGAATGAATGAATGAATGAACAACTTTATTTATCCCTTGTTAAAGGGAAGGGGGCAACAGGAAAGGGTGTGGTGGGGATGAACTACTTGAAGTAGTCCTCCTCTACCCTCTCAGCCCACTCCAGGATGGCCTCCTGGATAGCGGGCCTCGAGCTGCGCAAGGCAGCCTCCCACTGCTCCTCACTAGAAATTAGGCGTTTCAGGAATGGGGGAAGAGGGTGCTTAGGGCAGCGCCACATGATGTGGTTCAAGTCTGCTGTGGAGGAGGCACAAAATTTACATGAGGGGGAAGGATAACAGGATGGATGAATGCGGTGTAGGAGGTAAGGCGAAAGAAAGGTGCGAGTCTGCAGCTGTCGCCACAGAATTTCGCACCTGCGTGAAGATTTGCGCGTGAGTGGCGGGAAGGTTAATCGTTCTAAACGGTAGTGTGTGCAAATATCGTGGAATGAAATAAGGCGATCCCGCGCTGTAAATGGCGCCTCATTCGTAGCGAATTGCGACACATCGGATGCGTGTGCCCGGACTGTGAATCCTCGGGCACATTTAAAAAGAACTTTTCTTCCCTCAAGTTTTACACAACCAAAAATACACTTAGACTACACTTCTAACCCAAGATTATATTTTATTTACGCCAGAAACAGAGCGATAATAATTGCAGAAGAAATGTATTTTCATTACATCTTAACTATAAATAATTACTACTTAACACAAATAAATTGACATATTGCTAGTAACGATACCACATCATACAATCTCTTATGCTTGCGGCAACACCCGGTGAATGTCACGTTGAGTTCCGTTACTTAACGACGTTATTTTGATGGCAGTAGGCAATTCTATAGTGTCTTGAAATAAAGCTGCATCGATTTTACGAAGATATAGATAGCTCTGCGATTATAGCGTCCCACAGGCGGTCGGTTGATTGCTTTAAGGTATATTTATAACGTACAACACATAAACGTACGTAAAATATAGATCTCTTCTCATTTGCTTAATTATTCACACAATTTCTGACTATTCGTTTGGTCGAATGGCAAGCAGATGCTCTAAGATAAAACACATACATCACACTGTTTTAAATGTGTTTTCCTTATTAAACATGACTCTCATTAAATAAACAAGAAGATTCCTCTCGAGAATAATCATACTCTTTTCGGGAGGCTCGATTCCCTAAAAAATGTTTACGCGTCTTTCCCCCCCCCCCCCCCCCCCAAAAAAAAGGTATATGAGGCTAATCTACACTAGCTAAGTTTTTCTTAGTCTTCACTTCATTGTTCATAGGATGTTATTTATGATTATTTCAAAACCTATTTCAAGTTGACCATTTACGTTACTATATTTATGTTCATTGTCGGGAAGAATGTTACTGCATGATTTGTTTTCCTGTACCTTTGCGAAATTTCTGCGTGACACCGGACGACGGGCCGCAGCAATCACACAGAGGTCCAGCGTATCAGGTCAAAGCGGCGGTAATTGGAACATCTAATCTCGCGTAGATTGAGCCGTGTTTGCTCTGGCGCGCGACAGATGTCTTATATATACCGCGGCTTCCGGCGACAAATCGCGCACGAAGACGATTCGTTGACCCGATGCTGGCCATCATTTGCAGCTGCCCCAGGATAATTGGCTTCTAGACCCGACCGCTGTCGCTTAGCTTGCTACATGAAGCTTCCAATCAGCCCAGAACGATGATACGTTGCTGGAGGAGGTCATTGTTTCTGGTAATGAAGTGTTACTGGGATAGGACATTCACTCCGTTTTTTTTGTGTGTGTATGAGTGGTCACTATTAGTGTTCCATTGGGAAGCGCCCGGCTAATGGAACACTCTGTTGGGTGGTGTTACTGAGTTGGGCGTATATATTCTCACACAGCACAAGACCATATGTTTGCCGTTCTTTAGGTTACTATACTTCTGTAAGAGACAAGAACAAATCGAAAAATAACGTCCCAAGTCACTCATTGTCGACACGTTGCCTGCCATTACATGGAATTGCGCTGTTTGAAAGTAAAGCTTAATGATTTCGTCAACTCGTCTGATCACCAACTTCAATGAATCGAAAATTAGTTCTTGCCATAGTTAATTGTAAGGGAGAACTATCCAACCCATGCACTAGGTATTTTGGTGGTAGAAGGCAGGTTGCGGGAAGCGTTTTCAGATGGCTTGGAGGACTTAATGAAACAGGCTTCCCTAGTGACCATATACTGGTGATGTTCTATAGGCATGAGCAACATGACAGAAACAAAAAAAAACATCTTACAGTTTAACAAAAGAAACAGAAGGATCGGGAATGTGGAAATACTAACTAGACTACATCCATTTGCTACCCTACACATGGAGATTTAAATAAGCTAGCCGAAATGGCAGAGAAATAAGGACCCCCTTCCCCCCAAACACACTCACGCACACGCACACACTGCATGCTTTCAAAGGTGGTCGCTTATTTATGTTGCCTTGAATTACTGTTGGAGAGCTCATCTTTCTTTCTGATCCGAATCGCTGTGAGACTAGGCTCCGAAGGCTTTTCCTTTAGTAAGGGACGGATCCTCAGGTCTCTTCAAGCGACACTTGAGAGTCCGGCAGTCATTTGGAATCAGCACGTTTGCACAGCGCAAGAAAACGAGGACTTAGAGAGAACACAACACGGACGCCTGTGGTGTAACCTCTCTGCGTCCTGGTCTTCTTGTGCTGTGCAAGCATGCTAATCTTGTACATATTAGAAGGAAATTAAAAATAGGTTATCAATAGCCTCTACACAGTTCCAGTGCTCACACGTGAATAAAACTGCCGTACCAAGGCGATGATATTATAGACTGCGTAAACGTTACGACGACCCACAATCATAGCCGCAGTAACAGAATTTAACGAAATTCCTAAGTGGGCGAGATACAAGTTAGCTCTTGGCAAAATTAAAGCGCTAAATCAAGCATTTGTTTGAACTACATAAAGGAGACAAGCGCAAGACCAACTTGTGTTTTCCGTTCTTGTGAATGCCTGGTTTTCCTGCTCTATTGTTTTGAAAAACTACTGTTTCAAAGTTTCTTAGCGATTTGATATACCCAAACTGGAAGCACTACGCAAAATACATTTCCTGAAATAGGCATTTTCTGGAACAAATCAACTGATACAAAGGAATAGCAAAAAAAACACATTAAACATTTAAAAAAAGAAAGGCTTGCTATTTAAAACTGCTGAGTTTCATGCACTTGTTATTGTCTTTTCTCCACCATAATTTCCAATTACTAATCACGGCACTGTAACTTCAATAAAATGATCAGCTGTCGCTCATTTCTAAATTAACTACACGTGTGGCATGCCTATTTCATAGGAAAACAGCCTCTCATTCGGAAGCCTTCTTGAGCAACATAACTTTTTTTCAATTTTTGACGTTGGGATTTCTTCACTGAATCTGGGACGCGGGCATTGCCAAGCTGTTTCTATTCAGCTTCTTTTTTTTTTTCAACCACTTACTGTAAAAGTGTATGCGGCAAATACATTCAACTTCAATAAACTGCAAATTTATACAACAAAGGCTTCAGGATACATTACTAGTCATCTGTAACTGCAATAAAACTTCACTGTTTGACTCACTTTAAGCGAAGACCACTCGTGACGAATTGAAGAGCAGCATTTGCGACCGCCGCGGACAGCATAGCAGTCGCGAATTCCGGAACAGCAGCTTAACGCTGACCGGTTTGACAACGTGCGAAAGCTAACGAAATTGCAGGTGGCGGAAGCAGCGGCAGATACAAAATGGTCTTACCCTCGCCTAAATTGCCACTAAGATTTATTGATGGTTAACAGATGTAGAAAATCACTTGCTCTAACAATACTACTTTTACATTGCTGTGCGTTTAAATTGAAATTTCGGGTTTCATACCAGGGTACAATTAGAAGCGTCCATTTGCTCTTCGACAGGGAACGTAGGGCAACGGCAAGATAACCACTGGTCATTCAATATCGCATACTGGATTCCAAGAGAAGGCAAGCGGTTGAGCCGGAAACAGAAAGTTAGGTGGGGTGATGACATTAAGAAGTTTGCGGGTATAATGTGGCAGCAGCAAGCACAGGACCGAGTTGACTGGAAAACATGAGAGAGGCATTTGTTCTGCAGTCGGTGTAGTCAGGCTGATTATGTTGATGGTGACGAATAATTCGAAGTACGTCGGCCAGGATTGATTCATCGGTCAGCATTAAATGGACACGTTCTAGGACTTGCACCTTTATAGCACTTCTTAAAATATTTGATGTATTTTACTGACCCTTAAAAAGACCCTAATACTCAACATAGCAATGCACTACAACGGAGCCCTCCTTTCAAAAAACCGCCAGAACAGCACTGGGTCAGCTTACAGTAGTAGCGGTTTCTTCATAATACATCAGCTCTAAACTGCATGAGATACGGATGCTACTGCCTCATCGCCATAGACAGGCTGACGCCAGGATGTGGAAAGGCTTTATTGGTCTGTGCCATTGAATGCGTTAGTAGATTTGTAAAAGACGAATACTTGCAAAAAAAAACAGCTAATAACAGGCTGTAACAAGCCCTGTTGTCACGGTAACGCCTGAAACAAATACTGTATTTGCAAATAGATAGATAGAAAGATAGATATACAGATAGATAGATAGATAGATAGATATATAGATAGACTGACGGATGGGCGGATTGATTGATTGATTGATTGATTGATTGATTAGTTACAATTATCTCCAGTCTTTTATATAAACACGAACTAGAATATGACTGGTCACATTCATTCAATATGCGGATCGCAAACGCTTGACATCTGCTCAAAAAAGTGAATAAAATGTTCTTACGTATCTTATCCCTTCATGATTTCGAAATAGAGCTTGATTATGAGATTAACTTTCGTAAAACAACACATCAGCATCTGTCAATAAGTAGAAAGCCTGACTGCTGACTCGCCAATTGTGGGATCAGATTTCTGCGTCAGCGGCCACATTCCGATGGAGCTGAAAATTTCAGACGTTTGTGTACTGAGCTTTGTGTGGACGTTGAAGAACCCAGGTAATCGAAACTTCCAGAGCTCGCCAGCACGACATCTCTCATAATCATGTCATGTTTTAAGGGCATGAAATCCTAAATATTATTGTATTTACTCCTAATAATAATAGCATTCAGTAGAACGTTAACCTTGACGGAGATAATTACATGTAAAACCAGAGGTTGTAAGAACGCACGCATGTCCAATATCTTACTGTGTACTATGATGAGGAAATAAAGGGCCAAAAAAGGCGTCACACATCAACATTCTCTCAACAGTGACACGAGTGGGCATATAGACCTCTACTTCCCTATAACCGATCATGGAGACGTCTCAACTTTAAATACCCCAGCATCGACTGCCTTATACGCTTCCTGAGCCAGAGATGCACACTAGAGGTGTATGACGCGGCTTCGATGTAATTTTTTTTACGACGGAAAAGCGGAATTTCTCGAGATGTGGCGCGCCCTTCAAAAGCGTCGTCGTCACCGGGAAACGCCAAGGACACCCTACGTGTGTGGCATGAATAATTATTTCCTCACTGTGGCGCCACACCGAGCGTGTGAATTTTATTGCTAATCGTGAAAAATATCCTTTATTATCCAATTCAGGGGTCCGAAACAGCTGTCAGCAGACCACAGCGATCCCACAAAATGATCTTAAGGGGTCCGGAAAGTATGATTGAAAAAGGAACAAAAGAAAAAAACAAAAAGTAAGAAAGAAAGTAAGAAAACAATAAATACTTTTACAGAAACAAGGAAAGACGGGAAGAGAAAGGAAGAAAGAAAAAGAAAAGAAAGATAGAAAATTGGCAGACGTACAGTGTGAATCAATGATATGCGAAGCACGAATGATGAAGGTATATTTGTCACTTTAAATTGACCACAACGCTACGAAAAGTGTAGGTAAATTATGCCGTACATGACTTCTGTGTCATGATAATCATGTTTGGGTGTGTCGTTTACCTTCGTAATTTATTCACGTCAAGAGATGCCAAAGTTAGTATATGTGAAGCTAGCGAAATGGCCGTGACCACATTATGAACGTGGTATGTTGTCATGTTCTTGCATGACGCGCGTGTCATGATTATTATGTTTGCACCAGTCATATACCTTCGTCATTCATCGACGTCACGTAACACCGAATTTGGTATATGTGGAGCTAGCGAAATGGCCGCGAGCGCATCATCCGATGCGTTACCCAGACAGCACTGCGTCTGCCTCTTTGCGCGAAGAAGAGACGCTGGACGCGCTGAAACGCGCATGCGTGAAAGCAACGCAGCGCGGCGCACACCTGCGGGTTTATGGCAGCATAGAGTTTCTTAAAATTGACTAGAGGGGACTCTGTCGTTGCGATCGTCAGCGACCATGGAAATGAAGGGTAGTACACACATTTGCCTAGTCTTCGTACTTCCGAGCAATGAATCGTACTTGCGGCTTCGTTTATTGCTGTGTTTCGGTATTGTTTTGAAAGAAAAATTCAACCCTTTTGAACTTTGTGACCCAATTAGGAAAGATAAGTATAACAGAATAGGGCGGGAAAGCGCAACCGCTGAATACTTGCTGATTTTTGTTTCGTGAGCAAACAGCTATAAGCCACACAAACACACGGAGCCACAAACAGGCCAGAAGTACGAAGCTTAGATGAATGTGTGTACTACCCATCATTCCAATGCTCGCTGAAGGGCCTGTCATGATTATTATGTTTGCACCAGTCATATACCTTCGTCATTCATCGACGTCACGTAACACCGAATTTGGTATATGTGGAGCTAGCGAAATGGCCGCGAGCGCATCATGAGCGTGGCATATAGTCTTGTTGTTACATGACGCGCATGTCATGATTTTCATGTTAACGTATGACGCTTGTGTTCGCCGTGCAATCATGTCATACCATACGATTTTAGCAACACGCCTTGTGAACGAAACCACCGCAAGAGCTCAGGACTCTGAAATGCAAGTGACGACATTCATGACATGTCGTGATTTTCATGTTATGACTAGTCAAATATGTTCTTTACACAGTCATGTCATGCCATACTAGAAAGCTTAAAAGTCGTAGGCGGCTAGATAGATAGATAGATAGATAGATAGATAGATAGATAGATAGATAGATAGATAGATAGATAGATAGATAGATAGATAGATAGATAGATAGATAGATAGATAGATAGATAGATAGATAGATAGATAGATAGATAGATAGATAGATAGATAGATAGATACGCTCAAATTCGCCGAAGCTCGCTTAGAAATGCTTCGCATTTAAATGAAAGAAAGAAGAAAAACTCTTACCATTCAAAAGTATTCCCTGAAATTTTAGGTGTGATGCTCGTTATGGTCTAGGGCAGTCCATCCATCCGGCGGACCCAGCATTTCATATCCACAGACAGACAGACGGATGGACGAATGGACGGACTGACAGGCGTGCGGGCGGGCGGGCGGGTGGATGGACGGATGGACGCTTTATGGTTTATCAATAAAGCCCTCCGTAGGTTCGCCCCACTCATCATTGTTCACTGCGTGGGTCAGCTGCGATTTTTTTAAAGTGCGTCCTGTGAATTCATTCATTCGTTTATTTTATTTATTTCATTCTCACATAAACTTTTCTTGCTATAAGTGCTTCTTTCTTTGGTTGCACCCGCCACTTGCATTGGATTGAATCAGTAGCAACCACTCACACGACACAAGGCGACCACTTTTAAAATTATTTTTCGCGTTTGTTTAAAGGTAAAGTGGGCGTGCTAACTTACCTTTTGCAGTAGTATTTGTTGAGCAAGTTGCAGTTTAAAAAGTCTGTATAAGCAGCCGAATTCTGCAATGTAACCACAACAAGCATGGAGGCTTTTGATGGAAGCTTTGTAAAGAAGTAGCCTCTGTAATTTGGCTCTATACACAGACAAGGTGGACTAGGGTAGCGCAAGCAGGGAGAACGATCTGCCTTTTCTATTTGGGAGGGCTAATGCTCTCCCATAGTAGAGTATCGAGTACTCTGAATTGTTACACATTTTTTTAAACACAGCAGAGTGCTGTGTATGGTGACACTTAGTACCAAGCATGGAACCATGCGCTCCGAACCACAGCCGCCAGGGCACTGTCGTAATTCTCTTCGCAAATAAGCTACGGCTAGTCACGAAGGCTGGAGAGGCGAAACGTGCTGAAGGAATCTGAGACAGTTCCCCCGTACCTCATCTCACATAAAACACTTGTTCCCTATGGCAGACCTATAGGCCAACTATCAATGTAGCTTGAAGCGCTGTAGTGCGCTCCACGTAAAATTTGACAATGTTCGCGTATAGGTAGAAGCTTATCAATTTAGAAAGTCACGAAGACTTGAATTTTGAAAACTTTCAATCTGAATTTTGCATTCCAAGATAGTCCATAATATACCATTCACGCACGAAGTGACAGCGAGGCCTTCGAGATTTTCTTTTGTTGCGCAGAAACATCTCAGTGGTGTGAACTTATCAGTGGAGGTGTTTTTGGTTCTGCAAATGCAGATGCTCGCGGATTGACATTTGCACTAGAGATATGAAGTGAAATAAATTAAAGCAGCTTGGTATTTGGGATGTCATAACTGAAGAGAGCGCGTAGCTGGGCGGCCTTGTTTGCTTCTCTATATTTTAGGTGCGACCTCCTCTTAGTCTAACCTTGTCCTGTAAGTGGCAAGACCAAGAAAAGAAGAGACGAGAAATAATAGAGGTCAGTATCTCTCAAACAGTATAATACATGGCGCTATCTCATATAAGTACGTACAAACTGCAGTTGAGTAAAAATATTTCAAATGGCACTGTACCGCTGCTCTCCAGTCATCTGGCCACTGCGCGGGTTCTGCCTGAGTGTGTGATAAAGGAGTGCCTCGCTCAGTCTCCTAGATAGTAGCGTTACATGGGGGATGGTTGGTGCGGCATGGACGAAGCAGAGTGGCGGGCGCATTGAAGACGCCTGGGCTGGGCCTCCTTGGCTCGCGTCTCGTCAGTGTTACCCGCATGCCATCTGCATTCTCGAACGCGACCGGATGCACGGACGCATGCACAAATGGACGGATGGATGCTTCGCCCCACTCATCATCGTTCACTCCGTGTATGTGCTGTGATTTCTTTCGTATCCTCCTTCTGATTTCTGTTTTCTTCATTTTTCTCTTTAATTTTTTGCTCTATATTTTCCTTTTTTCTTTTCCTTGACTATCTATTTCGCGCTTCCTTTCTTCTTATTATGAACGGATGGACGGATGGACGAACGTTTCACCCTCCTCTCCCCCTCATCATCATTCCCTTCGTCGATGCGTTGTGATTGTTTCCTATGTTGTTGTTGTTTTTTCTGAGTAGATATGCCTGTTGAACGTATACATTCGGGCAGTCCCAGAAGTGCGGTGTGAACTTGGCCATCCATCGCGAATGTGACAGTTATACAACGAGTGATGATTGTCTTCATAAAACTTGCTTATGAACGAGTTGAGTCATACTTGCAGGGAAAATAACACTGCGCGCATACTACACAAGGGAACACAGGACACGCATAAACTTCACTTTTGGCCCTCCTCCGCATTTTCTGTGTCCTTCTGGGGATTAAGTGGGTGCTCAAACACGCTTTGCTTGCAAGTACATTTCTCGCTGTCGCGTCCAATTTAGGCAGCCCAATCTTTAATTACTGTGCGCTGATGAGCTCATGCTACTATATTGAGGTGTTTTAGGGGCCAGATTCAAGCCCCATGTTCTCGAAAAGCTTTTATTGATAAAATAGTGGGCACAAGGTGGGGTACTTTATTCGAACAGCACCTGTATCTTTCTTTAGTTAATGCATTCATCTGATATCTTAGAGCTTGTAAGATATGTGCCTCATGCGAGCGAATGCGTTTGTTCGATACATCGCATGGCGACTCCTATGAAAACCAGTTATAATGTAGTATAACAAGGAGTGCGTACGATAGAGGTTAGGCGATAAAAGTCCAGCCAAGCTAGAACCAACTTATGCACAACATCACTGCTGTGAACCAAACGTGCACGACTTAGTTCGTGGCTACTAAGGCTTTCAAGAAATACGTCAAATCTAATAGCACAACAAAACATTTTAGATTGGAAGCTTTTCGTTTCTCGTTTAAGAAGGGAACGTCACATTGTACTTAAGAATCAAACCTATTCTTTTAACAAACCCCGAGCATATCGGAATTGATTTGCATTTAGGCTTTTTGCAACTTTACCGAGATTGATTTTCTGGCTTGTTTTTTGCAGAAGATTGTATAGGGGCTGCTCACGCCTTTGAGGCAAGACTTGCTCTTCCATTTCGCTTCACAAGGCGAGCATAAAACACGGAAAGATGTACAGGCCGCATATTACGGCACTAAGTATAACACCAGATGTGCAAACACGATGTCATCAAATAGAGCATCCGTAGAAAGCTTAGATCGATGTTCGCGTAAACCAGATAGGCTCACAAGTACACGCCGGGTGACCAGTACTTTGTGGCGACTAGATTGCACAGAAAAACGTAAACCACAAGTAGTGATACTCAACGTAGTATATGTTATTATATACTAGCATTTTAGCAGGTGCAGTGAAATCTATGCCACTCGTCTGGCTTTCACGAATAACTGTACTTTATAGTTTTTATAGAGAAAGGTAAGGAGAGAGAGAAATTTATTGAAAAAGAATAGCTCAGGGACGTATGCAGGGGTAGCTATCAGCATGGCACAGTGTTTGAGGTCTAGCCTGTAGATACTGTCAATAAGTACTCGCTTCTGCAGAAAGCGTCTTGAAAACGGCGGGTGCTGCCGTCCTGGAAGCATGATATAGGCCTTGGGCCGAACTTTAGCGCAAGTGGCCTTCTGTCTGAAAGTGACAGACAGGGCCTCGATAAGTCAAGCTGTCCCCATCCATTCAGACATTTAGGTCACCGGAAGCGCGGACAGAGAATACGCGAACCGAATAGAGCCAAATGGTCACACGTGGTGGCCGTGCCTTTGACATTGATAGATTGGTTTTAGCGTGTTTCTTCTGTTCATGCTTTAGGAGTTTGGAAGTTCCAAGGTTGTGAGAAGCAACTTATCAGCTTGGTGACTTTTGTATCACGTTGCTGTTCTGGAGGACGCAGGTTTGATTCCCGCTCGGTGGCAATTTTTAGGCGTTAGAGGCAAAGACAGCTGCGGACTTACGTTCAGTTACTCGTTAAACTACTCCAAGACACTAATGTTAATATATGGTCGGCCAGTACTTCATGACTAATCACCACATACTTTAGCACGGATCTAAGAATTTATTAGGTAAGTTATTCGTCCCTTTCTTTCTTTTAACTAGCTGAGATCGCAATGCAGTCTATCAATACCTATTTTTACGGTGTTCAACAAAGTTTGGAACTAGAATACGAGCCCATTATGTACCAACCTATTTCAATGTACTTTCCGCCAGCAATTTTTGCACAAAAACAAAATGCAAAATAAAGAAACTGCTATGGCGTATCTGTCTGGAATTCTAATGCATGTCGTGCGTTATTTCATATACACTCATTCGCAAACATGATGCTGCACAATTATCCAGTGTGTTACTTTGCTTAAGAAGCATTTGCTCTAATTCTTTCTTTTTTCCTTTACACCTTTTCACTTTCAATTGCTGTAACTAGTGTATAATGCTTGTAACTATCGCTTACATGTCCTGTTGTTTCTAGTCTTATATGCACGTTGTTTTTGTCCTATCATCCCTCTTAGGCCATAAAATATTATCTTGTAACGAATCCGGTTTGTTTTGCTGTCTGCCAGGCTTTGCCACTCAAGCCACCAATTGGCTTTGGCAGGCCTAGTCACATGTACTGTTTTATTTGAAGAAATAAAAAAGGTATTATTATTATTATTATTATTATTATATTATTATTAATATTAATATTATTATTATTATTATTATTATTATTACCACTGGACGCTCTCGACAACGAGGAACTTTCCATGCGACTGTCCTTCACTTACGATAAAAAACAGCAACAAAACTACCTTTTATTATTGCGGCGAATATCCTTCTGCTAAATTTCTAAACGTAAAAAATTGGTACTCCTGATGTAATGAAGAAATAAATATGAAACTAAATTTCTCACAAGCCCATTATTGTTTAAGCCGCACCTGTTTAGGGTAATGGAAGCTATATTAGGACTATAGATCTCCTTCAGTTGCGTTTCTTTATGTTATAACACTACTTCTACATCTTGATTGCTGTTCTTGTGCCTTCATGTACTATGGGAAAGTTTGCTTCTTTCATTCCGGTGAACGATTCAGTGGCTGTTAAACGTAGGCCAGAAACACGATGGCTGACCAGTACTGGTTATCAATTGCTCCAATGGTTAATAAGTGTGAATACATATGTCTCTAAATATTAGGGAAGCAAGACTACTATAGTAGCTTACGTCGCATGACGTTGCTCGCACACTGCGAGAAATTGCGATTAAAGATAGCCAAAATGTGCAGCTCTCTTGTCCGTTCCTGCATCACGCTATCTCTACATATCGATTTAAACCGCAAGTCCACTACCGGTAGCAGTTTCATCGATTTACTATGTGTCATCTGTAGGCAGTTTACACTGAAAAAATGTAGATGCATCATTGTCTATGTTTTTCTTGGGCATTGCACAGCCGCAAAATTACTCACAACGTATCAATGACACCAGCACATATCTCCTGTCCACAGAGATGTTAATAATATGTAGAGGTATTCGCTCTCATGTGTTTAAAGAGTAAACAACTCTATGGAGGCGCTTGCCTGTCAATAACCTAAATTCATACCATAAATTTATCTAAATTTTAACAAAAACACAAGCCGCAGCAGTGGCTTTCATTATCATATTTCGATTTATGGAAACGTGAATGTTTAGAAACATTTATCCAACACATCCATTGTTATACTGCATATACCACTTAATGATTTATTGTTGTAATATCTGTACGGTTTCATTAGCGCTCACAAAAACAGGCTGATTTGTGAGCACTGTACAGTTTTTGTGCTACAATTGGCAGCTGCCATATGCAAATCACATTATTGCATCAAAAGCTGCGTGATGCAGTTGTGGCTTAAAGACAGCATATACTATCTTTTGCTCAAAGAGTGCCGCCTCATTTGCTAAACCAGACGGGCTGGGTGACAACAAACTTTGCTCAAAATCCGTTTTTTGAAAAGTTATGTGCAAAATACTGCACTGGCGAAATTTGCTATGCGTTACTGTGTGGTGAGCTAATGCGAATTTTTTCTCTCATTTCTTGCCCGGTTCAGTCCTGTCCCCCCCTCTTTTTTTTACTTTTATGTGGGTGGTCGGGCTGGTAATATGAGGCTCGCACCATTGTGTTACACGAATATAAAAAACAATTTTTTTCCTTTTCATCACTTATAACCCTAAATTGTAAGAGCTAAGTAAACAAAAAAGCCATTTCGTTTACAGCACTTTCAGATTCGTTTTTTGTTATTGTGCCCCGTATCTGTAAAAGCTGCATTTACGTAAAAACCCACGAGAAGGCGTAATAAACATGCGCGGCCATCAAATTGGGTGGAATGTCCCTCTCGGCCGACAGTGTAATCATAATTGCTTTTTTTCTAGTTATGTTTCTGCGAACTGGCGTGTCCATCCTGAGGCTCGCGGTTCATTATCCGCGGTCGCAATTTTGACGTCCTTTCGCGATAACGATGCAGCACGAAGCTATAATGACGGTCATTAGTGGCCTGGTTGCTGACGGGGCACTTATCGCAGTTTTTCCGGGTTTCCGCATCGTGCGGTGACCGAAAGCGAAAGATCATTATTATACAATACGAACTCCTTAGTTTGCACAGAACAGGCTGTGCAGTGCATAGTTTGGCATGGTTTCATCATAGAAAGTTTGGCATACATTTGGGGGCTGCATGCATTTTGAGAGTGCAAATAGCGTGGGCAAGAGACGGCAGATCAAAGGGCTTATTAATGGTGCACTGGTAATGGCAGAGTTATTACGCCAGACTGGCAGACTACTTAATTTGTCACACCAATGCACAACATCACCTCGTGGATGTTGTAGGAGCAGGATAAGGATGAGTCAGAACCACAGAAGTTCGGATGGAGCTAAGTCTCCACTGACTCGCTGAAGTTTCAACCGCACGAGTAATGTATTTATGACCGTCATGAAATTCACGTCGCTAAGGCGCGAAAATATAAGACCAACAGAGTAAAGATTGAGCCATTCCATCCTGCGAGTAGGGGTGACCACCGGAGCGGACGGGAGCATCGCAGTCTCTAGTGATTTAAGACGGTATTTTAGTCAAGGTTTTATAATAAACTCATAGAATTCCGTTGTGAGGTCTTGTACAAAAAAAAACTGTGTCGTTCGCTAATACCTTGAAGCCGGCAGCGTTTAGAGATGTTTGTTATAAGCGCGTTGCTTTCAGCCGCTTTCCCACAGCAGGCGCTTTCTAGATCATGTGATTCTCAAAAATCAACCGTTTGTAATACGGCCACCAAATGGCCTCTTTGTTTCGTTTTTATGAGGGTCACTTGTCATTTCCCGGTACCCCATCTTATTATTGCCAAGATTTGAAGGCATCAGTGTCATTGTCACCTGTAGCAACAAAAACCGTCCTGTGCTAAGCACGTGAGAAAAGTACCATTGTTGGAGAGAAGGAAGTTGAGAAGTAGCTTTGCACAATTGGATAGAAATTAGTAAATAAAAATTAACTAAACATAAAAAAACAATTGTAAGTAACGTTATTTTACGTCCCAACTTCATATTGTATATAGACGCCGTAGGTGCAGGGCTCCAAAAAATTGAGAATTTGGTATGCTCTAACACGTACGTAGATCTAGCGCACGTAATTTACACGCGCAAATTACACGCACGTAATTCTGCGTTCAAGAATTCAACCCATGACCTTCGATTCGGCAGTTGAGCTCCGTAACAAAAAACCATTTTAACGGGTAAAAAAAAGGCAAAAGAGAGAAAAAAGTAAAAAGAGAAAAAAAGAAAGAAAAGTAGTGCAACGGGCACGTAAATACAAAGTATCGCTTGGTCTCCCCGTCTTGATAGGACCAGCGCTCTAATTTTTCGATTTCGAAAACGTCGCTCTCAAGGACAACCATAAATTTTTGGAAGAAACGTCTCATTCTGCTTCTTTTGTTAAATTGAGCTCCCATTCATTTAAATGAGGCTTTTCTGAAGTGATTGTATCCCAAGGACCAGCTCCGGCTGTTCGAAAGGGCTCAGGCGTCGCCGGCTAGCCACGGTTACCGAGAATGAGGAACTGACCCACCTGTGGGCGAAGAGAACGCGCGCGTCGTGGCAAATTAAAGTGCGATTCTATCTACCTCACGCGATGCACGAGCTTTAGCTCCCTCGTACAAAGAGATAAAAGCATTGCCACAATAAGCCTTCGATATTTGACGAAGCTCTAATAACGAAGAAAAAAAACCAATATAGGAAACTAGCAATTCTTATTAGTGAAAAACATGACACGAGTTTTTTTCGACCTCATTGCATGCGGCAGTGCTGATGATAAAAATTCAGCCCGGTACCCTTCAACGTGATCCTAAATCTATGCGAGCGACGATTCTTGCTTATCGCACCCGCGGAAACAAGACCGTCGTGACCGGGAAAGAAATTGAAGATCCGCTTTGTGTGCATAAAATGTTATGCAGCTGAATATGCATATAATAAATGCGCAGGCAATACTGCCAGCCCGCCTCGGCTGATTGTCGGGTTACATGTTCATTTGCTCGAATACCTCTGGCTGTCAGCGAAAATATGCGGCTTTATATATTGCTCGCGAATAATAGGATTTGCACTCTTCCAAAACTTGCGAATCGAATTTCAAGGAACAGACACTGAATACAGCACTGTCTCCTTTTCTAGGGCTAAGAATTGCAGTTCAGTGGTCTGTCTATGTTATAATTTGTAGTTCACTTTCGTTGATTTGGCCTGGAGGGTCGGAATACAGTGCATCGGTTTTTTTTTTCCGAGACAGCACAGAAAAGCTGCTTCAGAAACACACAAGCGCGAACATAAAAAATAAGCAACCGAGATGGCAACAAAAATAACATTTTGTTTCTTGGTCTTTTTCGTGGCGATTTGTGCAATATTTATGCTTTTTCCACAAGTATACGAGGTGACCCAGAAGTAAACTGCTACTTATCAGTTCCCTCTTATATACCCCCCTCGTATTTTGTTACGATTCAACTTTGACAGCTCCAGGGACTTTGCATCCACAAATACAGTGCTAGCAAGTGTTATAGAAGAAATTTTGTTTCTGGACCATGTCGGAAATAGCTGTAGGTTCATCGAAAGTAACGTGCGTAGCCGAACACTTAAAAAAATGACAAGAGACGT
>NW_023610960.1:75000-135974 GCF_013339725.1 Rhipicephalus microplus
CGCAGCTTCCCTCGGGGGAACACTGAGGAGGATGCGGACCATATAATTGGTTAACGGGGTGTTAAAGTGCGACTTACTTGGGTCGATGGCTAAATTGGTTAACGTGGTTGTGAAATGGGGTGTTAAATTGCGACTTACTTGGGTCGATGGCTAAATTGGTTAACGTGGTTGTAAGAGGGGGTGTTAAATGAGTGAACACGTACACACGTATGCGAAAGGGCGGCGCTGGTCGAAGGGACGTCGATCATTGTGTTTGTGGATTCATTGGAATTCATTTCACCGCGACCTTGGACGTCGACGCGCCGTACAAACCAACCGACGAGCGGCAACTGAGCGAGCGAGCGCCGACCTTGAGTATATATACAGCACGACGGCGCATGCACTGTCAGCTGTTGAATGTTCTCGAAGCGCGACGCCACATGCGCGTCCACTGGAGAATCAGGAGATTTGTAGATGTCGAACGCGGTGTGTAGAGGAGGAAGGGTGCACAGATGGTGGAGGAGTGAAGCGCGCGTGGTGTGTAGAGGACGAAGGGATGCACAGATGGTGGAAGAGTGGGCGACGGCGCGACGGCGCATGCGCGCGCGTCAGCTGTCGAATGTTCGAGAAGCGGTGCGGACGGCGCGGACGGCGCGGACGGCGCACTACAAGGCGCGAGTATAAGATGCTCCGCATCTAAAACTGTATGCCGACGAGCTGCGTCGCGGTTGGATGTGAGTCGCATCTCACAACTTGAATTTGTTTGTTGGCGCACATCGCAGCCCTCGGCGCTTATGGCGGAAATTACGTGCGGACGTCACTACAATTTCAAACCATAATGTCGACGTCGGCCTACCTGTGTTTACGAACATGGAATGGGTCGGTTGAAATGTCAGACGAGACGGTGATGTCGCGAGCGTTTACGTCAGCGTCGCAGAGCGTGAAGAAGCGTTCATTAGTTTATGACTACTGAGAGACCGAACAGCGTCGCTGTTTGATCACCGTGTGACAGCTTCGTAGCACGGCTACATGGCGCTGCCTGCGTCGTTGGAATGACCAAATATGATTAAAAGAAATGGTTCACCAGGGCGTCTCTGTGAGCACAGGTGCGATTTTATAGGATGACATACGAGAACACTTTGATATCACTGCAGACCAAGCCCTTGTATATGTTTGAAAAGGAGATAATGACTGCAACAATCATTTTTTGGTTATAACTACTATCGGGATGAATGAGCCAGAAACACGGGGCAACCGATAGCGATGGGCTCTGTGGTTTATTAATATGAATGGCGCCCGGAGGTTATCATGCGTATGTCTGAATCTCTGCAGGTTACGCATATTGCGTGTCATGCCTCGGCTAAGAATACGGCCCGGAGTACTTTGACATGGCTGCTCACTACTTTGTCTCAAATTTTCAAGGGCGGGGGGATTCATAAGTCATGAATTACTCCATTCGAAGTCATAACTTGCCCCGCCACGGTGGTCTAGTGGCTAAGGTACTTGGCTGCTGACCCGCAGGTCGCGGGATCAAATCCCGACTGTGGCGGCTGCATTTCCGATGGAGGCGGAAATGTTGTAGGCCCGTGTACTCAGATTTGGGTGCACGTTAAAGAATCCCAGGTGGTCAAAATTTCCGGAGCCCTCCACTACGGCGTCTCACATAATCATATGGTGGTTTTGGGACTTTAAACCCCACAAATCAATTAATCAATCAATCAAGTGCATAACTTAACATACGCTGCCCGTCCTTCGCAACCTTGAGCATTATCGCGAAGTTGAGTGAGCTGACTCTAATAATCAACGCAAGGATTTCATAAAATCATCAAATAACGCGTAAAGCCTGCGTAACCAATTGCTAAAGTACATATGCGTAGGTTACTTCTGTGTCACCCTAATGGATGAATGAAAGCGGCTGAACCTTTCCTAGCTTTAGTGATCGTCTCAATATTAATTTAGCGGTCCTTCTTTGAGCTCCACTATAGCTTTTGGCGTTTTCGTTAAACCAGGCGTAGACCACGTTAAAAAACGTTTTCCAACAAGCTCCGTCTTAAGTGTTAAGCCTGTGCACACGCAGACTATTCTGCATCCAGCTTTCATGTTTACTTTGTTAGCTAATTGCTTCGTTAGAATCTACGAGTATCGGGTATACTCTCAAAGGCCTAATGTTTTTTTTCTTTTTTTCCCGGCAACCAAAAGTTCCTTCATTTAGCAAATTGTAATTTATTACTCCCGTGGTAATCTACCGAGGTTTTATATACTCTGGTAAAAAAAGAAAACCGAGTGCTCCCCGAATGTCTCTGGAAGGTCGCCTCTGCTGTTGGCTCTAGGCGGATTGATAGAGCCCATTTCGGCGCAACCGCATTCACCATGCGCTGATCTCTGGAGACCCTCGAATTATATATGCAGCGGACCACACAAACCTGTATTACGTTAACGCAGTGGTGACCTAAAGCGAGGGTCGTAGCATACGTTTTTGTTGTTGTGTTTTTACTGAATGTTCAAGAGGGGCTAAATAAGTTGCATGCATTATGCAGCAGGGTTACTTATTTTTGTTAACTTTTCTCTCTCTTTCTCTCTCTTGCTGCCTTTCTACACACTTTCTACACACTGGAGAGGTGGTCGACAAAGAACGCTGTAATGGTATCCCCATGCCAACGCAAGAACACCATGTTCTTGAGATATTAAGCGAGTCACTGGAGTCCTTTGCTATATAAGGTCCCTATAGTATATCAGCAATGCACTATAGAGACCTAAAAATTGCATCCTTCTGAAGCTTACTGAGTGCTGTAGGCTGCCAAGCAGTAGTGTTCGTATGTAATGGAGCTGCGAGAAAATGTGTTAAAACTATTCTGAGAGGAAACATTCTTTGAATGGTAACACAACAACAAACCATCACGATAACACAATTACACTTCACCAAAATGGGTGTGCTTGCTAAAGCCCCATGGCCACAAGCGGTGTGGTGTTGTGTTGAAGCGCATTCATTTTAGAATGAGGAATGCCTCAAAGGATCTTTAAACATTTTCATAGAAGTGTTTTACGAAAACACCCAAATATAAGTAAACAAGACGGTATATGGTAGCATAGACGTGAGCTCAATACTTGCCATGGTAGTGTCATTTCGGTGAAGGCACGGACATGGTATCTGGTATTTTCAAACATGCACAGACATCGCCCAAAACACCGACCTATAGCACCTCCCTTGCTTCGACACGCGGCCGCTGCCACCGGAATCGAACCCGCAACCTCCGGCTCAGCTTCCGAGCATGTGTTCCCACCACCGCGGCCGGGAAGATATATTTATTTTGAAGATCCCACAGATGCCCGCCTTGTTTATGAAGTGGTTTGCTACTTCAGGTGTCGGGTGATGACTATCATAAAAGAAGGCAATCAGGCGATCCCGCAAGGCTTACAGAACCTAATGTCTCACATGGTTGTAGGCGTCCTGATTTTGGCTAAGCTATTGAACGAAATAGCATGACATGAAGGCCAGCTTACGCTGATGTACAATTATAGTGCAGCCCTTAAGCAAATACACTGCACACATGTCTTTTTATGGTTCACAGAAATGTTGTAAAGTGTAGCAGCGTATTGTCATTACTCTCGTCGCTCTGTAACTTGTAATGAATTCTATTTAAGTTTTAGATAAAGTATTGAGAATATTCAATTGATTTCATTACTTATTAGATGTGATTTCACCAATTCCGTTCGGCAATCATAATAATATAAATCCCCCCAAAAGAAAAAAAACAAATGTCACTTCTTCTCTGAACATCATCAATCAATAAACAAAACAAAGTTGTGGGCACTGTTGACACTCAGCAGCATCAATGAGGTAAGGGTTTATTGCCCCATTTATTCCGAGAAAAATGAAGCACTCTTAAAACAAACAAGCGTAGGAAATTCATCCGTGGATACGCTGTGGCCTAGGTAATTGTATTTTCCTGCAGCTCCTAAATTTGTCTGCAGATTTTACACGGCACACCAAATTGACCTGGCACGAGAAAGATGCACACACAACAAGCGCTAGTTGTGTGTGTATTCTCCGTGTGTCTCGTCGACTTGGTGCGCTACACAATCTTCCGTCAGTCTCGTTGCGCTCTACCAACACGCCCAGTCTCAGCCAGATCTGTCTTCCCTTAAATAGGTCACATAATTGGAGCTTTGGAACAGGCGTGTTTCCCCGTGCACTACGCCGTATATGAAACGCCACAACAAGTGCAGTGGCCGATTCCTGCTTGCCACAACATGAGCGTAAGCAGAAAAGATGGCATGTCTGTCTCCAAAATACGGCTCAGTGAACCTAAAGCGACGGACAGGATTGGGATGAAGTGTATGCCCTCTAAAGCTTCACAAACTGCTCTGGCACCTTCTGTTCCCGATTGTCGCTGTTATACGTACACAGCTTGCTTCGAAAGACTGAACATAAGCTTGTTCACTAGTACTTCACCTGCACTGTTCGAAGATGTGGACTATGCTTTCCAATAATTTCAAGTGTAGATGTAACTAAATACTTAAAATATTATTTACCAGTTTTTTTCTTCTTTTACGAATTGCTCTCTAACAAAAAATGAAATCTAGAAATCGTAGCCAGGAAACGTTGAAGCGTATAAAGGTAGAGTTTGTCGGCGGTTAAGTACAAGAATACTCATAAAGCGGTAGGCTATGGTTAGCAAGGTATACGATAAAAAAACAATTTTTAAAGGGCGACGCATCGATTAGTCCGTTTATAGTGTATTTGTATAAGAAATATAAAGGCGCTATTGCAACCATTATGGCGGTGACTTCTAAAGGTGTACTGCACTGTACACTTTCAACTAAAGGTAGTACTTAGAAACTTCAGTTTACTAGCTACAGCACTGCGTGTGGGGCAGATGAAACCATCGAGCACCTGTTGTGCGTTTGCCCAGCGCTTTGTACCCAACGCGGCGTCTTGCTCGCCACACTCCGTCGCCACGGTCTGCCCATGACTACACACAGGGACCTTCTCTTTCCTGCACGGCACCACACCTAGGTCTTCAAGGCGGTTCTTCGCTTCCTCGAGGACACTGGACTAGGCAACCGGCTATAGAAGCCGCCCGCCACGTCCTTGGTCATGGACGCCATTTCTCGTGTTCTTCTTTCTTCTTCGCATCTTTAATGCCCTTTTCCCCTCCTCCCCCCCCCCCCTACAGGCGCTGAGTGGTGCTCCCAACTAGGGCTGCAGAAGTTGCGTCTTTTCCTTTCCTGAACTTCTCTCTCTCTCTACTAACTACAAGTCACATATGTTACTAACCTATTAGTAAATGAAGTTAGTAAAGGGGATGTTAGTAATTGTTAGCATCTCTACCCTTACTAGCTCAAATAGTGATGGTTACTAACGTAGGTATTGACAGTTACTAACAAAAAATGTTTCTAGCTGCAATAACTTCCCCTAACGAATCTCTCTATTTATAACGATCCCATTTGAGGGCACCAAAATTTCGATACATATCTATATAACTGATTACGCACAGTATGTCATAACTGAGAGCAGTACATATGCACAAATCCACGTGACAAGTACAGTTCCTAGGTGTTTGCAGGAGTATTAAAAGCTTTAACTTCGAGGAACGCAGCTGGTTCCAGTGGGTGGCCATTCTGTAGGATGGATACATTAAGTTAGGCGCCTTTATCTTTATATAGAGAACGTAAAATTTTTTATGTGCGCGAAGTAACGTAACGTAGTACTTATAAACAAACATATTAAGAAAACAATTATATATTGTAAGGACGAGAAATAAGACACAACGCCTTTGCTGCAGGCCGGCTGTTCCTATTCTGCTTCGTCTTCCTCCTCTTCCTTCCTAGCATGCGAGTCTGTGCCAGAGAGAGTTCCAGTTTCGGTTTTCGTCATTACACTCGGCCATGACTGCTAGCATTGTCGTTGGGCCAAACGACAATGTTCTGGTAGGTAAGGCTAGCTGCAGCAGTTGACAGTGCTTCAGGTGGGCGAGGTTGGCTACATCGTCGTGGTCGGTCTCGACCACGCTGGAAGTTTGTCGAAATTGGCTCCGGCGGCCGACACTGGCTATGTCGTCTGGGTCGTTCACCGTGTCGTGATGGAGACTGGGTCCTGTGCGCGCGCGGAGCTGGCGGTAAAGTTTTTGGTGGGTGGGCTTGACTTTGTCGCCGTGGTCGAACTCGTCCATGATGCAACGTTTCCTGACAACTCGTAGAATGCAGTTCAGGTGGACGGCCCTGACTGTTCCGGCAAGGTCGCAGAGTAACCTGGAAACGCTGGTGTTTGTCCCACCGTCGCTGGTGGACTGAACTGCAGCGGGATGCCCTGCGAGGCAGCCATGATGACGTTTGGGCCATTTCTTGAAATGAGATGGGACGCAGCTCATGGTTGGGCATAAATACCACAGCAGAACTCCCAGACGTAGTCGAGCCGGTGGCTTCTGGCGAACTGTCATGTGCAAACATCGTATGCTGGGAGGAAACAGCAGGAGGGCTGGTCCTCGGCAAGTTCTCGATGGCAGTGGCCTCAGCGTAGCTAGGTATCTGGGCTTTCTCGAAGGAAACGTTCCTTGGTAGCCGAGTGTCTGCGTGGCTGAGCATGATCGTGGTCTGGTAGGGTTCAGTTGTGTCTAATACAATAGGATTGAGTGCCTCGATGTCCTCAGACGACGAGCGCGAGGGCCGTATCTCCGGACGAAGGTCTGGTGGGGGTATTTTCAGGTCGAATACCGATGCAGAGTCCGGGACCTGTAGTGTAGGATTCCAGCCACTTCGGTCAGGGTCAGCAGCAGGGAACTCCTGGCAGCATTCCGTTGACGAGCTGCAACGAACGATTGCAGCCTCGAGGCGGGGCGCTGCCTGGGCTCCATCCTCGGCCTCGGGGAAGATCGAGCTGGACTTGCTGGAGTCACAGGAAATCCGTCCGAAAGCGGCAATCAGGGCTGCACTCCATTCTGCCCAGGACTGCTGCCTGACGCCTTCGTACCTGTGCCATGCTGCGGCAGCATCCCGCAGGCGATCTATGGCCATGTCCCACTTCTGCTCTTCAGTCGTTCCGAGAGCGTTGACGGTTGCCACCCATTCCTCGGCGTCGTCCTGGAAGCCGCGAAATTCCGGTAGCGCGAAGGAAATCGGCGATGGCGGGACGGCGGGCAGAACTCCGAAATGTGCCCCCGCCAAGCAGTTCACTTGCTCCGATACCTCCGCGAGAGAACGCCGGAGATTGCGACGGTTCTCGGGCGAGCTTACCTCGAAGTTTTGTGCGGCGGCCGCAGCCAACATGGCATTGAGTGCGCACAATGTTGGCAAGATGGCAGGACATAGCTTGGAACTCGACGCTATGAGGGCGTTGGTCGTGACACGGAGTTGCGCGATGGTATGCTGCAGCTCCGCTGCGCTGTCGTGTGATCCGCACGAAGAGCCAAGGCCCGCCTCTGCGGAGGATACAGTGACTGCGGTATTCGAGGTGGTACAATTCTTGACCAAGGACGCGTGGACGGCGTCCCTTGGAAATCCAGCTGTGGTCGGATTCGTGGACATGGGTTCCAGGGCGCTGGAAGCGTCAACGACGTTCCCAGGCAAGCGGAACCCGTGTGATGAGTTGTGACCTGGTACTGTGGCGTAGATGAAGCGGTCTTGCGCCGCCGGGTAGGCCTCGACGCCGTACACGGTGGGTGCTTGAAGCGCCGACAGGTTGCCAGGTATGGAGGAGGCATGTACGCCATCCCTAGGTGAGAGAGGCCCGTGCGCATGGTTGCCGCGACGTGTCGCGTCCCAGGACAAGTTTCCCGGAACCACAACGGAGGCCTGGACGCCATCCGTCGGTGCTGGGATCGATGCTGGCCGCGACGGACGCCTTGCGGGTCCCATCAGCGAAGAAGCGTGACGGCGAGGAGGCCTTGACGCCGTCCCCGAACGGTGGTGTCAGTAAACAGCTGCCGAGGAGGGCTTGACGCCGTCCTCAAGCGACGCTTACCGCGGCTGCACGTCGGCGGGCGTTCTGGATGACGAAACCGAGACGTAAGCCGTTTTCTTCGTCGACTGCGCCATTGTAAGGACGAGAAATAAGACACAACGCCTTTGCTGCAGGCCGGCTGTTCCTATTCTGCTTCGTCTTCCTCCTCTTCCTTCCTAGCATGCGAGTCTGTGCCAGAGAGAGTTCCAGTTTCGGTTTTCGTCATTACAATATATATATATATCTGTTTGGCATAATACCACCTAAACAAGGCCTAATACAGAAGACCTAAGACTGTGTATTAAGCTTACATACATTGCCTCAATGAACTTAAATGCATCGACGGTGCTAGTACATAGTTTTTTAGGCGCTCGTAATAATAGCCTCTAAGGTTCGTTCAACAAGTTAGAAAAACACGTGCATGCGAAAAATTGTTAACGGTGCACAAAAGGTTGCAACCTTTAAGCGTCTGGTAACGTAGGTAGTGAAAAGGTCGTAAAAAGTTATTAATGGCCTAAGAACGTTAGTAGCAGCTGCTCGTACATTTTTTTGTGGTTGCGAGCTTTCATTAACATCTTTATAAAAGTGTGTGCACGCAAGAATAAGTAATAACAGCACAGGATGTTTATGACACTTCATCGTGGAACGCACAACGGGCAAGCTCTTACACGTACACTTCTGAACGAGGCTGCTCTGTTCCCAAGGGACATGTTTAATGAGTTTCCGCCAAGGGGATCACTGGGGCCTCATCTGCCAGGTGGCAGTGACACGAAAGTGCCTTAACGTGGGAGGCCGCATGGCGCTAGTTCCACACGCCTGTCTTTTTGTGCTCAAGTATGGAGTGCTATTTTAAATGAGGAGCCCCTGAATCACTTCTTAAAGCATCTCAAGCCTATGCAGACTAGAACAGGACCTTTTAGGCAGGGCTCAGGAAAAATTTCTAAGGCATTTTTCATTCTGCCATTTCTATGATCATTCCTACTGCCAGTCTCAGCTTCCGCAAGCGTCACGTTACCCTTGCGTCATAATTTCCTTGAATATGAAAGGAAAAGAGTATGATAGGACACGTCCCTCAAGGTATACTCGAAGGTATATTAACTGTGAAGTCCCAAGACAATGCCCTGCATGAGACAGAGCATTTTCGGTCAACAGCTCAGTATGCGTCACTCATCACAACCAGAATTGTAGGCATCCCTTAAACATAGCATTTTCTCTAAAACTCTACTGTTTTGTATGAACGAATTTGTATTTCACTAGTGTCAGGCTATGATTGAGCTTTCCATACTTGCAGCAGCTGTGTAGCATGCACTATACTGAAGGTTACAAAGTCTTTGTCCTATGCTGATGACATAAGACTGTTTCGCAATAGGTTTTAAAACGAGACCATCCCAACATAGCTACGCTGGTGAAATAAACTACTCCAAAATGTGTCAATGAAAAATATTATTGACTTATGCGCAAATTTTAGCACTAAATTGCTTTTAATGTTTCATACAGTGACACATTGCTTCATACAGCGCGTAGCGTTGAAACGTCAATCTTAAAAAGAACCAAATCAAAATACTCGAATGTGCTTGAGTGCTTCTACAATCTTTAGAGGGACATGTTGCGCCACTAAAACGTAAAAAAAAATCTATGTCTGACGTGAACGATGTGCAAAGATACAGTAACTTTGTTGTTACGACACTGCTACATGACCTGTATTTCTGGCAGTCTCGCTCACCACCCCCTTCTCTTCTCCAATGAAACTGCGCAGACATTGAGCCTAGGATTACAAAGTCTCCATTAATGGACTCCACGGATGTCACTCCATCAGTGTAGACGCAGCCGTGAAACGCGATTCACCTTCTCGGTCACGTCAACGGAATCTTATAAAAACGCCAGTGTCTTGCGAGAGGATTTAGGTGGCGTGGTTCTCAGGCCTCTCCGCGGAGAAAAAAACACGGGATGCGGAGTATTTTCTTCTCGCTAGGCTTGAGACCAGGGTTGCGACAAAAATGGACTGGATCATATTAGGGTGCTTTCAGTGTCTCGTAGTGGAATTAGCGCTAGGCTGCTTCCTTACCGCAATACTCCAGCTCCTAACGGCGACTCTGTGGGCTAAAGCTTTTTAGTGTTCGGTAAAGTATAACTATTTATGTTGTTTGCATCCTTTTTATAAAATGTTTCTACTTCGGAGCCTGTTTTATGAGTGCCGGCCTTGCACAACTACTTCATGCTGTAGCGACGCTTGCATAAAAAAAAAGAAATATCGACTGACCCACTCTGGAGGCAGTAACAGGCAGGCAATAAAACTTATTTGCATCCATAGACGACGCTCCCCCCCCCCCCCGTTCCCCCTAAACGGGCGACGTTGGCGTGCGGCAGCCACGACGGGACGGGGTGATGCATCTCCTCGGCCATGTCATGGGCTCTCTTGATAGCCCGTAGCTGGTCTTCCTTCTCGTTGCCTGTGAGATCACCGGTCCTCCGTAGGGGGAGGCCTAGAGCTCTCGCGCTGTGCAGGACATTACGACAGCATGTGTGTTAAAGTGCAACGCGGCTTAATCAAACCAACATCATGAACTGTAGGAGCAGTCATCATAGAGCCTGTCGAAATATCGTTGGATGTTACCTACAAGTTACCTAAAAACTCTTGAACGAATTGAGAAGTGTACGTTGCAAATCATAAGCCACGGAGAATCGGTATACATAAGTTTTCAATCACAACGCAATCTCCCGGCTGCGATGCCACGTGATTTAAAAATCGCTGGTTGAATATATTCCAAGACTAATAGGAATTCACCCTTAGCTGCTAATCTTTTTTCAATTCCTATACGCAATACACGACATGCTTCTATTGGCACTTGCAGTCAGGCCAAATTTTAAAGTATTTATAAAGAAAGACTGGTGAAATTTACGGAAACAAATTTAAAGAACGCGATTACTTTTGAAATCAAAACTGAACGTATTTTCAGCCTATAGCTAGCAAGTCAATTTTTTTACCGAGAGAACATATGTAAGCCTGCTTGTATGTCTGTTTGATTTCATTTTTATTGAATTCTTTTTATTGCGATAGCACTTTATTGACACTCTCGGCTACATTTTGCCCATGGCGTCAATGTCGGCATCGCTGTTCCTAACCGTTACGTATACGTATGCATGTATGTGAAAGCGCAAGAAAAAAAAAGCCAAGCCTGTGCGGGAGGCACAGCACAGTCACAGCGAAAGCTGGAAGAGCTGTCTTCCAGGGCCTTTTAAAAACACTCAGTGGGTAACTACTGCAAGCACACTTGCTTGGTACCCACTATGGCATTATTATTAAGCTTTTGAATAGTAGGCCGGCATTCGCTATGGTATTTTTCGTCATTCTTCTGAAAAGCGTGGTCTCCGCTAAACACTTTCAAGGAATTTTGTGCCAATTGTCAATACAGTGGCTGATGACGATGAGGAATTACGGCTGAAGAGGGTATGCGCCACAGTTAATAGGGAAACAAGAAGAAGATTTTGTAATGGGTTGGAGCATTGAACGGCTCAATCGTTACGCTATTCGCATTGTGCGACGACTGGTTGTTTTATCGCTGTTGTAATATGCTCTATAAGTCGTACTAACGCGATTGCTTTCCCGACATCAAGCCTGCCTAAGGTAAGTTTGACAACAACTCACAAGCACCTGGTGTAGCTCAGTGGTAGAATATTGGGCTGGCAGCCAACGTACCCGTGCTGGAAGCCCCACAGTGCCATCGGTGCTAAGACATGCCTGCCTAAGGCAAGTTTGACAAGTTACAAGCTGCGGCGTAACTCAGTGGTAGAATATTGGGCTGGTACCCAGTGGACCCGGGTTCAAGACTCACTGTGTCATTGGTGCATGGTCATTTTTTCTTCTAATTTCCTCGATGTGGTTACGGACCCCGGTTGTGGCGGCGGCCGCGGCGGCAGCGGACAACGTGCAACTGCGCGTGACCCGAAAAGTGATCTCATTGCAGCTTTTGGTGTAAAATATTCAGGAAAGAGACTCCGGCGCGCTAGTGAGTGAGAGGCGTTAATCACTGGACCACGGAGGAGCACCTACTTTAACATTCAAATTGCAAGCTATTTATATGTACCACTTACCACTGGTGACATGCATCTCGGGGGGAAATATCGTGTTTTCAGCATTAACAGCAAGTTGGCGCACTCAGCGTGCGTTGCCACGTCGTCATGACGCGGCGGCGCGCGCTCTCATGTCCCAGCGGAGAGGAAGCAGGGTGAACGCTAACGCGCGCTTATCTCGCGGTGGGAATATTCGTACGTCATGGCTGACCTTGGGCTTTCACGGAAACGATTCTGTTGTAGTTACCGGGTGCACAAAGGGCACTGCAATCGTTGCACAGTCTCCGTTTGTGAAAAGGGCATCCTTTTCAGACAGAGCGAAGTAACAAGTGAGACGCTTACTCACGGTAAAAAGGTCGTGAAACGCTTGCTCTGGCACGACAATGCCAAACCACCGGCGTGCACCTGCACTCAAAAAGGTGACGTCATCATAAGCAATGCTCAGCATGTTGTGGAACGTGGAACTCTTCAGTACTTGCGAGTGCGTGAAATTGGGGCACCCATCAGCGTATTTGCCATACGCAATTGGGGCTACTTTGAACTCTCCAGCTGACGTCATATTAAGAAGCGTTTTTGTGGGACGTGGATCGCGTATAGCAGACGCCGATGAGCGTCTCTTGCGCGCACTCTATATGACGTATACCCGGCGACAACTTTCTGTGGCAGCATGGCCAAGGCTACGTGGGCGGAGCCTATGCACATGTGCAACTGCGCCAAGTAGTCCGACCGCTTCGACGGGTGTTTCGGTTTCGATTTCACCAGCGCAGTCCGCGTTTGCTCGCGTTTCGGCTCGCGTTTGCTCGCGTTTCGCTGCAGGAAACGCGAGTCGCATCTTTGTGAACTCGAGAGCAATTTTTAATAATAGTGTGACGGGATTTACTGACGCGTGGACCCAGGTTGCTGGGTGAATGATACATTCAATTATTCATGTAATGGTTATACAACTCATCATGCACGTACCGTTTTTGAGCGCGAAGTTGTCGGATGGTACTACGCAGGTACCGCCGTCGCCACGTGATGATGTCGTCTCTTTTCAAAAGCTCACAGTCTCTTCCGTTTGCGAAAGGAAAAGCCGATATCGTTAAGCAGCCTTTGCATCGTTTGCACGCTCATTTTAGGCATGTTCATGTCACTGTCCCTGGTTACATCTTGAGCCAGTTTTGCAGCTGTTGGGAGTTCATTCCTCAGAAAGTATTGATGCACTTTTCTTCGTAGAGCTGCGAGGAAGAAGCTGTCGTGAAGCTCCAGTCTTGTCTTCCCGGTTTTCGCACGGTCATCCATGACGGGGAGGCGCAGGCGCTTGCGCTTCGGTGACTTCAGGGTTCCACTGTTAACGTCGAGCTTAATCCGGAAGACACTGCGCTCGCTAACACCAGTGATCTCGCTGACTTTCCGACATGCGGCTCTCACAGACAGCTGCGGGTCGCTTTCTCTTACTTGCGCGTAAACGTTGTACGCCACCTTCTTGGCCTGTACGGACAGCTTTTGATTTGACAACGCCTGGTACGGCTGCGCAGCTGGTGGACTCGCGGCACGCGGCGGTGTTTCCTCCGTAAGCAACGTTGACGAGCTGTAACCGGCGGACGCCATCTTTGACAGTGAGGAATGCGGTGAGGTAAAAAGGCGACGGAAGCCAAAAAACCCCCAAAAAACCTGAGAGAGCGTGAAACAAAATTTTTTCTACTGCGCAACGTTTTTATTCACTAATTAAAAAATAAATCCGCAAAAAATGTAAGTGACGAATGGTAAAATCTTAGTTACCCAGAACAGTATACAAACGTTTTCGTTGAGGGACTACATGCTGTGGCGCAGTAAGACAAGCGTGCTTCGGCTCCGTAGCCTTGGCTGTGCTGCCACAGAAAGTTGTCGCGGGGTATAGGGTTCCGTATTCCTAGATGGGCAAAGCGTCTACTACGCAGGTGCACTCGGCCTCATGATGTAGTTACACCGTGTGGCTGCCGATGGTGCCGCATTGTTGTTGTAAGCGACCTTTTTACGACCTCTTACCTTGTACCTGCGAGTATGTTTCATGTGTCATTTGTGAGAAACGCGGGGCACATTTTGATCTGCTTGTTACTCAGGGTGTGACCTTCCAATTTATTGCTATCGTGTTCAACGGATCACCTTTGCACCAAAGGTGTGAGTTTTAAATGCAATGCATTTCTCAGCGAACTTCGGCGTTTTTGGCGTATCTATCTATCTATCTATCTATCTATCTATCTATCTATCTATCTATCTATCTATCTATCTATCTATCTATCTATCTATCTATCTATCTATCTATCTATCTATCTATCTATCTATCTATCTATCTATCTATCTATCTATGTATTATCTATCTATCTATCTATCTGTCTATCTATCTATCTATCTATCTATCTATCTATCTATCTATCTATCTATCTATTTATCCGCTTACGTTTGGGTGCTCTTGGGCCCCGCCGCGGTGGTCTAGTGGCTAAGGTATTCGGCTGCTGACCCGCAGATCGCGGGATCGAATCTAGGCTGCGGCGGCTGCATTGACGATGGTGGCGTAATGCTGCACGCCCATGTGCTGAGATTTGGGTGCACGGTAATAAACCCCAGGTGGACCAAAATGAACTTGACTGCGGGTTTTCATTTCATTTCATTTTCATTTTTTATTTCATTTCACTTTTTTTCATTTCCAACATGATAGATCAAAAAACTGTTTGGATCCACAGCCAAAGGCTAGAATAGGGTCCAATGATGCGATACAAGATGGCACAGTATCCAAACGATAGCACAAGGCAACAATAGCACATGTAGCAAAACAATAGAACAAGGCATTGAACCAGGACCCAGGACCCAGGATGCTAAACATTGCGGATAAAGAAGGTTTGGCATTGTACAGACATATATGTTCAGATACTCGAACTTAGGTAGGATAACAGAAACATTCAAGCAGTTTCCGTCCTGCTTTGGCGTTTTGTATTGAATTTGTAGGAGTAGCTTTTTTAAACTGTAAAATAGATTACATATATAAGCAAAAACAACCAAATAAACCCAAACTGGGATATATATCTGTCATAAATGGTCAAACTAATTATCTTTGCATTTTTTATGAAGCCATAAGTTCGCATAGTGACTAGACAAAAGTTAACTTTCAATCACTCACCCTGTTCAATCCTTTCAAATGGCCTGGTGCATTGGCAATGTGCAGTTACATAATAATTACATCAATCGCTCACTGCAATGTCAGCCACCATGTGTTTTGTATCACGGCAAGAAGTCTAGAGCGAAAAGAATGGCTGGTCCTTCCGTCATAGTGATCGATAAAAGACGAAAGTAAAACATGTTCTTACAAAAGTAGTATAATGTTTACTGTGCATTGATATGAGATATCTGGTGTAATGTGTAATGGCATTTGAGAGCTATCACATCGCTTAGCGTAGATGCATCTCCGTCGACACTTTGTCATACATAACCATCCCGACGACTAACATTCACAAGTAATGAATGAACAAACCCTTGCGGTCTTACATGCTTGTCGTAGCTGTAGTCATTAACAATGAGGACGCAACCAGAGAAAGCCATCTGACAGCCAGAAAAGCGCGAGTATTTGGATGCCAAACTTGGGCTAAGGTCACCTGCTCGTCTCATGTTGGCGTTATTGAACGCCATAGCCCGACGAGAGGAAAAGGCAACGCGCGTTTTGTGTTCCTATTGCCTGTCCACGAATATTCGCGGGGTGAGTGTAATCGGTGAATGCATAGTTTCAGCCAGGTCAAGCCGGTGGTCATCACAGAGCTATGTTTGGTATAGTTGGATGCTGTGATCGAAGCGACGCCGACGCTAGGAGTAAGGTAGCCACCTGGGGTTGTGTTAAGGTGTTTACAAAATTGCACTTCTACCGCAAACAAGCCGAATGGCATTGTCGCTTAGATGTGACGCGTTCAAGGAACTAATCGTGGTTATCATGGTCGTGATGCATTTCTGCACTTTACCGAAAACGCTGTGAGAGCACAGTGGTAGACATAAAGACGTATTTTTCAAGCATGCAAAGTATTTGGCTGTGACGCAGTAAACAGCGCGTCCGGCTTCTGATGTCGTAGACCCACATGGGCTCGACTACCACTGACGAAACATTTGTATTCTGGTTATGCTCATTTTCGTGCATCGATCATTTCTATAACTGAAATGCGTCCTTCAAATATTGTAGTACTTTACACAAAAACATTCGGGTTAAAAAGTAATTTGCTTAAACACGAAATTCCATACTGTAATTATTTGTAGACGATTTTAAAGTGCCAGATTTCTTCAATGTTTACCTGGGACGACATTTTCAACTGAGTCGTGGAACGAAAAAGGCGTCAAATTTTCATTACAGCAACGTTACTTCGCAGCAAGTGGTCTATATACACACACTAAAAAACTCGCCACCGAGGCGTCATGGGTAGGGAATTGTTTTGTTGCAGACTGGGTGTAAGTTTCTAATCCCGATCACGGCTTGTGAATTACAGTGAGGACTGAAATTACAAAACATTCGTCTGTTCAGATTTGTGGGCATGTTGATGTTTTGCATATTTACATGATAAATTCAAACCTATCTGATTTATATGGTCAGTTTTGACACAAAAAGCACTATCTTATATGTTTTATAGGAAGCCTACGTAAAAGACGAGTGAAGCACTTTGTGCTTTGACGAGAACGATGATTACATATGAGAAAGAGGACCGCCCTTCCGAGAAAAAATACTGTACCATAAAATTTCAAGAACAAAGGTTACTTGAAGTGCTACGCCAGTGTATATGGAGCAAACATATAAAGACGTTGTCCTACGAAATAAAGGCAATAAGTTATATGACTTCAGTAACATGTTTTGGCAAATCAAAACTATTGGTGTCATGAAGTGACCTGACGAAAACAAAGAGAAGAAAGAGACTAGGAGTATACATGACACAACGTATTTGTGTAGCCTAGCGAACAGGTAATACGTGAAATCTATAACTTCTTGAAGAAAAAGCGAGACAAAGTTGTATTATACAGCCTTCTGATTTTGCCCCGCTACGTTTTCTTAACACTGCCTAAATCTTCCAGAACCAGGGCTTGCTAATTTTTTTTACTCTATGGTACTTGTAAATCACGTGCATCTATGATTTACTAAGAAAGTCACGTATATCTATAAATAACAAGAATATAATCTGGTGTTTTACCTCTCAGAGACACGAGATTACTATCAGAGACGCCATGGTTAATAGCTCTGGAAGTTTTGACCATATGGTGTTCTTTAATGCGCACTGTCAATGCACGGGGCATGGTCCCGTACCATTTTGCCAGAGAAGGACCGAAGAGAGGGACCGCAGTGGCTGGTATCAAACCCGCGACCTTTATGCTAGTATCTGTGCACCGTAGCCGCTGATCCACCGAGAGGAACCGCGCAAATGAACGTGAAGCTACTTCGTCTTTACGTAAATTTCACCGTATTCATTGCACATCTTATAATAGAAAAACCATTAGTACCTCCGGACACAGAGCATTATATTGGCCACTTTCATGGAGGCCACAAAAGACTAAGTGAAGCGCTCACCCGCCTTTTGCCTCAATTCTTTGATCTGTGCTCGACGACGGGGAATAAGGTCTTTTTATCAAAAATTTCTTTTTGCCCTTTGCACTGGAAATACTCCCACTTAAATTACTGCTCTTCATCTCCAATGAAATAGGCAATAGCTGCTTACTCGTGTGCTTTTTTCAACAAAAAAAAAATGCTTCAACTTTTCTAGTCCCATCTCATTGGTGGTGTCTGCAGCCCTACAGTTTTATCGCCAAAGGGTATTCTGTATCCAGGAGTTCTTTACCGAATGGTCTTGGATCTGACAACGGACCGCGTTTTCACTCCATAAGTTTTTTCGCCTTGAACTGCCCGATTTTGGCAAATTGATTTCCCGCACATCTTCCTTCCATTTTTCTTTCCTTAACAGCGTGCCTCGCCTCACACAGCTGCTGCAAAATGGCCCCTTATAAGACTACTTTTGTCACGCACCTAAACTTTTCAAATTCACTACTCCTGAGCACTTTCCGGTAACCTGAATGCTTATATGTAGCTTTTCTCAGGAAACCGCCACACGTGTACATATCTACCTAATTTCGCATATACCTCTCAAGATATGTATATATATATATATATATATATATATATATATATATATATATATATATATATATATATATATATATATATATAATGCTTCTCCACATTGGGGTTATGCTGCTGTCGTGTTCAGTGGGTACATACCTGAGTTAGTTACTGAAGTCTTCGGCCCCTTTATCGTAAGATTTGCAATTGTGCAAATTATATAAAATTCTCTACGAGCATTCGCAGAAGAGTTTGCTACATAGGATTTACTTTTCTGAGTAGACACAAAGTAACTGTCGAGATACGTCATTTCCAAGTGTGTCTGGATAATAACAAGCAACGCGTTCATTCAATGAAAGGAGCTCACGCCATTGCGAAAGAAATACGTTTTGCCAGTACACACTAATAGACAATATTCTAGCCCACTTTATAGGGCCTTTTTTATCATAAAAGTCTATAGACCGCACCTTAAGGTATTATGCAATAAAACGTAGTAATGTCTGCGTATATATATATATATATATATATATATATATCTATATATATATATATATATATATATATATATATATATATATATATATATATATATATATATATATATATATATATATATATTCGAGTAGATCCTGCGTGAGCGTTCGCAACGTGGTTTATTTCGACGTTTCGGCCTAGAGTCTGGCCATCATCAGGATATATATATATATATATATATATTGTGCATGTTCACCATGAACAGTTCGAATTTCAGGAATTAGCAAAACGCCAATGAAAGTTAAAAATATGAAGGGTCTGTTTTAACAAATACCGCCTAAGTAATTATCTAGTCATCGAAGGTTTCAACAAGGTTAATAAAACACATTCGCAACGTCACAATAACAGATTCTGACATTTGTTGAAATTAAATATTTGAACTTTTATTTTTTAAATACATAAGTGAGCAATTGTGGCATCCTCAATTGTCATCAAGCAACTTTCTGATATAAAATCTGCAATAGAGTACAAATACTGAACTCGGCAATGTAATCATTTCCCCCTGCCTACCAAATGTGCTACGTCAGTTGTGTCAAGCTGACTTTTCTCTTGACAAAAAGGCAGTTTCAGAAGTAAAAGAGGGGCTGGCCCAAGTTACGTTGAGTTTGACGAGGCGCTAATTCACTAATTAGGCCTCGCAATTCAACAGAGCAGTGGAAGCTTTTATAGTGCATTAACGGAACAAGGACAAATAGTAGTGCACTTACGGAGAAGGAAGCGTTCAAACTAAAGCACCGAACCTCAGTAGATCATTGTTTCGATCAGGATTTCCCTATTAAGCGTATTACTGCAGGATTTCTGTCAGGAGGCGAGCGTCGCGGTATGATGAAAGTCAAAGCATATAGGCTACTTTCACTATCCGTCGTACTGGGACTACACCTAGACGTTACGGTTTTAAACGGTTATATAACAAAGGCAGTAGGCGTTGTGGTATCTCGAGCGACGCCTAATGCGCGTCGTGGTAACCACAAGTGTCATCGTTAAGTCATTAATTAGCTTTGTGGGATCAAGGGTAGTGAATTGCCGGTGTTTAGGTTATACTAAGAAGCCCAACGTTTGATGAAGCATATATAGATAAGAGCCAGAGCCCAGCGTAACCTTTACACAGTCTCTAGAGTGTATACTTAGTATTGGGAATAGGGTAAGCGAAGTATTAACAAAACGAATATTTCTTTTGGCGTAACTTTGAATCTGTACATTTTTCTGAACTAGAATCAGTCGTTTGTTTGAGTGGGGTTTTCTCTCAAAAAAGGACACATTTCACAACTTTTGCGTTGGTCTGTCGTGCCCCCATTCTTATGTAGCAAGCGATTCCTTCAAATTTGAACGACATAGCCATATGGAAAGGTTACAATTTGCAAGCTAGAGTGCATTTGCCGAAATCAGGAAAGAATGGGCTCGGAACTGCGGAAACGTAAGAAAGCAGAAGCAACCAAGCTTTTTGTTGAGAAATCTATATCTGGCCGGGCCGTCTTTGAAGTGCCATCATTGGTAAGCACCGAAGCTATTATCGTCTGGATATTAAAGGAAATACAGCAAGTTTGGAGGACATGCGAAAACCCATCCGGACCACATATTTTCACATGGCATCAAAAGATAAAAATCCATTCCACGGCGTTTGCCCGAAGGACGATAAAACTTGTGCGAATTCAAGAAAGCCCAGTTTAATGGTGAACCACTCGTTGTTATAGAACATCTTTTAACATCAGTTATTGAAGAACTAGATCATCCAGGACTACCTGCTAAATGCAACTTTTGCAAAGCTCAAGACCCTAAAGAGTCGTTGAATTGTCGTGTGTATCAGCGCACACCAAGAAAAACATTTTTGCCTGACATCAAACACTGAGTATATGCACTATTGACTCTGTGTTCACGTTTACAGATGGCAATTTAGCCCGTATAAGCGTGCTGAACTCTTTAGAAATTTCGCCAGAGCATTGCACACTACATGGCCTACCCATTCTTGACTTGCGTCGACAGTATACTGTGCTTTTACGGCTGGGTAGCAGGCGACAAAGGAGGCTCACCAGGCAACGTGTTTCCCACAAAAAAAAAATAAAATGTCTTAGTGATGAGTATCTGGCTGCTGCACATTTATTAGGCCCGTGAATTTGTTGTTATTCCTTTGTACTTTTCAAGTTATTCATTATATCAACTCTAAACGTGATTATCTCGAAACATGCTTTTTTTGCGTTTTGGAGCACACCATTTTTTGCAGCACACCCCCTTTTGCAGCACACAGCTCCAACTTTGCGCGTTTCCTTTTTTTTTGTTTTTCTTTTCAATTTCTTCCCACGCTCTGAGAACGTTTTTGAATCACTACCACCTAACTAGAAGTGAAGCGAAGACTGCACTCTTCTCTTTATAGTATTTTGCTTTTCGGAGAGCGATCATCAACAGGGACACGCACCACCACCATGACATGACGTCACCACTAACCCCTTTAAAACTAACACTGCAAGAATCACGTGGTGCCTTTGAAGAATATATGACCTCTTATCGAAGTGTCGGCCAGCCAGTCCAAGGCACTTCATGTGTTCATTCTATGATTATCCAACTATGGCGAGAATAGCGCTTACCCTGATTCCTTAAAACAAGTGCATAAAAACTTCTTTGGTAGCGCATCCGGCCTGTAGAGGCAGGGCCATTCACGTAGTGTTAATATAGGCCCCAGCTGACTTGATATTGGCTAGCGAATAAACAGACCCTGCTATTTTTACCACTGTGGTTCGCAAAAAAAAGGTGCTTCGAGTTTGAACCAACGAAAATTCCACAAAACATAAGGCGTTGGTGGACGTGAGATAACGCGTGCAATATACTTCCGAGTAGTCGTTCCCTATGAAACCTGCCTTAACAGAACATAAAATTGATTTTCATGAGGTTATTCAATGCATCACTTAACTCCACCTTTCCTGCGATGTTTTTTAACGTGAGCTGAATACGCAGTCTCAAGAGATTTTGCGTAAAACTCTATAATAATGCTATAGTCGCACATGTCAACATAGTGTTCTGCTATTGGTTATCATAGTTTTGTGGCACTGTTTGTCACAACGCAAGTTTTCACTCAACAGGCACGAGGAGACAGTGGTACAAGTAGTAGAAATAAACGAAGTGTCTTGAAGAGAAAGAGTATACGTATTTTAAGCCCTTGTACGCAAGTACTTATTTAGGAATTTAAAATACGCCGTGTATGAGTTACCACCGCTTTACGGTGAATATATAGCACTTTTTTCTCGTGCCCCTGTAAATTTTGTACAGTTCCCAATTCTCGCAGAGCCAGTCTTCCATTGTTTGTTAGGAAATAGACATTTTGTCATAAATAGGCTGAAAGAAACAGTGTGAGCGATTTACTAATCAAGAACAAACTATGAGAAGACTATCTTTGACAAAAAGAAATTTCAACGAGGCCAATGCGAGGTTACGCTGTCGTGCTCTACCCTTGAAGACAACGCTAGAGCATCCTCTTTTTTTAATTTCTTGCAATTAGAAATCACCGAAATTGACCCCTTGTAAAATCAAACTCTTGTTTTCCAGTGGAGCTACACCATAATTACTAAGTTCCCACACGGTGTTGGCTACCGATTAGTGTTTCGGGTTCGCGTGAGACCCAAATAAAAAAGGCGTAAGCTATTATCAAAACACTATATTTCAGCGACATTCTGGAACGTTCAGCTCACCTTTTTCTACAGGGTTGAACGCCGTGGATGCCGTTTTATGATGTCTTCATAATCCTTGTAGAAACGGTGACTCGTTGGTCTGTATGCACTGCCAAAACACACTTGCCCTCCAGCATGAAGTTCCCTGAAGTGTCGCTGTCTAGAGTCGAAATGATTGGTGACCCTTAATTCTCCATTATACTAAGACATGTGCGCTTAGTACAGCTCTGACATTTTTTCCCACTATAATTCTGGCGTTCGGCTAAAGTAATGTCTCCTTCACGAGGCACTGAATTAACTGGAATACTGTGCGCGCGAGCCCTTCATGTTTTATAATTTTAATTCCTGACTGACCCTTCACTAAGTCGCGTCCAAGCTTTAGCAATAAAGGCAGTGAACTGTATAACCCAGATATCAGAAATTGGAATGGAAAGCACCTCTTATTTCTAACGGCGCAGCTCAGCTTAGAAAAGAGGACGCGTCCAAAGTTCTCGCCTGTTGCTTCGACCACTTTCGAAACCGAAGTTTCTTATTAGCTTCCGGGAGCGTAGTGAGGAAGAAAAAAAATGGGGAGATGAATTTCAGCGGTACGAAAATAAAATAAACGGGTAGCGATGAAGGCGCACTGAAGTAGAAACGCACGCGGGAGCAAGAAGAAAGCGCAAACGATACGGGCTCAGCTGACGGCGGCTGAAGCGTGCCGGCACCGCGCGAGAGAACGAAACTGGTGGCCCAACCGGCGACGCGCTCCGATGTTTGACACGGATCGACCAACACCACCGAGGGTTTTCCCCTTTCGACTTGGGACGTCGCGACTAGGGGGAGCAAGCTCATCTGCGCATGCGCACACCCGTGCCTCCTGTTGAAGGAAGGCACGTGAGTGCGCCTCGAAGAGGGAGGCAAATAACTTCCCAGCGCGATCGTGAGACCTACCCACACCCCCCTTTCCCGGATAGCCGGTGCCGCCATCTGGTGCCCGGTCGGAGGCACGGCGCCGAAAGGAGTCTCGGCGGAGATTTGGCAGCACGATTCGGTGGTACTCCCTCGAGAAAAAAGGTTGCACTTGCGCACGGGCAATCTGCCAGGAGATACTTCAACGAGAGAACTAAAGCGATTGAATCATTGTAGCACCACTTCTACAGGCAGAGAAGTGAACGTATTGATATATACATATACACACATAATGAACTGTAAACTTACGGTGATTCGGGTTGTGTAGCATACGTGTGGTCTTGCTATCATTTTTTGGTCGATAATAAACGCAGTTGCTTTACGTCTATCGTTGCCGCCTTCAACGACTTTTTTTATTTTCTAGTTTTCGGCGTTCTGCACGGGAAGCAGTGTAAAAGTGATGTTTGGAGCAACTCTCGCCGTTGCCTTCATCACTGTAAACTACGTGTTGCCAGCGTTGCTTCCTAAAGCACCATATTATGTGACGCGTCTTTATGTGAAACTCTCGCCGAACAGCTGCACTGAGGTGCAGTTCCAAGGAGCTTGTGCATAAAATACTGGTGATCAATGAAAAAAAAAGCGTCATAGGTAGCACTTGGATGCCTCATCACCTTAGATGCCTTATCAAACGTGGCGACTGGAACAAGTGACGCAACGGATCATCATTTCGTCTTGATGTCGCGATGACGTGACAGATCATCAGACCTGTGACGTCGTTATGACGTCGCATGACATGGCCTCACATGGTAACGTCATCTCAAGACATCATACATTCTAACAAGCAAAGGGGGAGGAGGGGTATCGAAGTTGTTTGTTTCAGAGGATTAACCAAGCTTCACAGCCATTCCTCCACTTTAGAGGTAACTTCAGAGTTACTCAACGCTGTCGCGTTTATTTTTGGAAACAGTTATTTTTCGCCAGAGAAAAATCTGACTTCGGTTGATTAACCAGCATAGCGAAGTGTGTGCAGGCATGTGATTGGATGTTCAATGATAATAAATTATTTTATAAGGAAAAAGGAGGAGTGCGCTTTCCTTCAGAAGGAGAAAAGGGCCCCTCTTTGCCGCGCCGTGCGCGAACTTTCGCACTCATTTCATGATCTAGAGGAACAAAGCGCTCTTTTTGAGGCAACTGCGCAGTTACCCCGGAAAACTTTTGAGAGTGAAACTTGGTAAAAGGCGATCCAATCGCAGACAATGCAAACTTATTTGACTTGCCGCGATTTTGGAGGCGATCCTGAAGTGCGTTAGGTGCGCAATGCTCTAGAAGGGTGGCGGGACAGGAGCAGTGTGACAATGAAGAAGTAGAATATGGTCATTGCCTTGGAGTTGTCCTAATTTTTTATATCAACAAATACTTGTCCCATCAAGTGATGTTGGACAAAGCCTCAGACGAAAAAGCTGCGCGTTGAGGATGGATCGGTCACAGAATGGCAGACAGGGCGCCGAGACCCCAGCACTCCACTTGTCATTTTTTCGTAGTCCTCGCTCCAGAGCTTTTTGTTGCCGCCTTAATGAAATATCTAACAGCCTAGATAGCAGCACTCCTGTTTTTAACTAATCTTTTTATGTGCAAAAACAAGATGACAAATTGCATATTTGGAGCATTCTCTTTCGGGACCGTTCACATCTCTCGAGATCCCAGAAGGCAGCGAAAGCCCTCTGATGTTATTTTCGAGGACGATGGGTTTGTGTTAACAACTCCGACTTGCGGGGTAGTTCTACACGTTGCACGGAATTTACTGTGTGTCTCGCCCTATTCCTTTCCCTCTCTTCTTTCTTTGTCACCTTTCTTGTCCCATTCCCTAATCACCCAGCGTAGAGTAGCCAACCGGATGTCTTTCTGGTTAGCCTACCTTACCTTGTTTCTTTTGTTGCTTTCGTCCTCCTCTTCACGGATATTTTTACTAACGCGTATTGCAATAAATTACCCAAATATAAGTTGTTTATTTCAGCTGTACAATCAAGTAACACCAAATTACGGTGTATCTCTTGTGTCTTGTTCCTTTGCAAGGCACGTTTGGCTTAAAAACCCCAAAGTGGGCTGCACTCGTAATGCGCAGCATGTAATACCATGCCATTCTTTTGCTGCAAAGGCTCTATCGATTCAATAGAATTGGAGACGTGGCAGCAAACGAAGCAACTCGCGGTAAAGTTTATCAAACGTAGCGGCTACACTTTTGCACATCACTGGGCGATGCGATTAGTGGCATAAAACATCTTCTTTTGAAAAAAATTCCAAGCATGTATAATGCCTTCGTGTTACTGTATGAGCAAGGAATACTTCAACAAGGTGTCAATTTCAAGGGGAAAAAATGGAACTCCAGAATACGCGACAGTATCGTTTCGAAACAGGGTCATTAGAGACTAGATACGATGTGATTTTTTTTTACTCCTAGAGCACTGCTTACTGGTCACGTGCAGCGAGAAGGACGGTAGTTTAAAACAGAAAGTGTCATTTGGCGCAGTGGGGCGCAGATTTTGGGAACATTAAAGTGCCAGAGAGTTACAATAAATCTTGTTTGTCTAGTTCTATGCGATTTTTTATACTTGCACTTTAATGTTCCACAAAAAACGATGGGGAAGTACACGATCGGGGTCGAGGGAACAATGACACTTCTGCAAAGATAAAAAAACTAAATCTTGCAGTCTCCTAGCCAGTCATAACTTACACTTTATTGTAAAAAACGATAATTCACTTTGAGGGAAAAAAAGCTTAGCAGAAGCCTGATGGACAAACATTTGCGACGGACTGATATGCAAATCACTCGGCTGGATTGATGTGCATAAAAGAATAACTAATGGGTGCAGCGGTGGTAGTTTCGGAATGTATTCTTTGCTTTTGAGGATGCGTTGTTGCAAATGTGTTGTCGTTTACTCAAACGACAGATAAGCAATACATTATTTTCGGTGCCAATTCCCAGAAAACGCCTCCTTCTGTGAATGCGAAGGGGTAGCCTACTAGCATTGGGAGTATATTTGGCTGTATATCTTAACGCCACAAAATTTCATTTTATAAGTGAGCGGTAAATTGAAATTTGCAGTTCAATAAGCTGCAAAGCACGTAAAACCCTCCAAACGAATTGTCGCCCCGTGTTTCTAAGAGACTAAGTTAAGGATCGACAATGTTGTTACAGCGACGTTAAGGCTATCGACGCATATTATCAAAGGAAAAAAGATAAATTAGTGGTCAGGAACCCGGCAAGCTAGTGGAGGGTTCATCATCAGAGGGCGAGTTAGCGCCTAGCTCAACAGCGTGAATTGAATAAGCGGAAACTCGAGTTTAAATCCACGTTCAATAATCAACATGGTCAACTGTACACAGTGAAGATTGGTATCGAAGTTGGAACACGAAGTCAAGCTTCAAAGTTAAGAAATGTTGTGAGCCCTTTCATTCATTATGTGGATAACAAAAAGTGAGAAATATATAAATGTGATTACGGTGACCTTATACATATACCTTGAAAAGCTAAAAAACAGTGCAAAAACAACAACATATAAAGTTACTTAGTAAAAAAAAGTACACAGAATGCTTGTGAAAAAAAAACAATTACATCACAACATTAGTGATAGAATGAAACTTTTACTGTCGAGCCGCAAAAACAATTGAATGAGACTTTGACAATCGAACCATTAGCCATAGGAGGTGTCTTTATTGAGCCTCGTCACCTTCATACCAGTACATCTAGATAAAAAAATAAGTTCTGGGCAAGGATGGATTGTTCTCATACTGCTCATTACTTGCTCTGAATTCCATAATAATTGTCCAAAGATTATAAGGAAGTTTATTTATTTGTGCCTAATGAATGCAATTATGGCGCTTCTTCCTCGGGTGTCGGCATGCTGTTGTCACCCACAACCGACTCAGTTTTAAGTGAGAACCTACCCCCACTGGGTTGTCTTGGCTGCAGTGAAGAATCGAGGTAAAATCCAACTAAACATCCTCACTATATGCTGAAAAAACGAAATCCAGCTTAACTGAATTGACGCGTGCGCATGCCAATCTGCATCGCTGGTCTATCTTCCTTTTGGATACGGTCACCAACGGGCTTCGGAGCGGTAGTCGCAAGCCTACAACTTTCCAACCCGTGCCAAGACGATCTCAGTCAGATATTCGTGAAATAGAGAACGACGCACCACGAACTCATATAGAGCGCAATGCGAACTAATCCTCACAAGACCTGACTTCCATCACGCCGACGCACGAGGTCACTCCTGGTAACCGCATTTCTTACAGCTTTTTCGTTGTTTCCATGTTCTTCTTAGAGATTGAGAAAGCTCATGTTTCGACCAGTTGCGACTTCAGGCGAAGACGTCGGTGCGGTGGCCTGCGTGTGCTCTAATCGGATTATCTCAGCTCGCCTGCGCCAGCCTTTACTCTGTTCTTTTCTCCGTGCCCACGTGAACGCGTCTAATATTGCAGCTGCTGTCGCTCCACGCCACTCGCTTAAAGTGCACGGGTCCTATTACTCTTATCACCAATATTACTTCAGTACTCCCTGATGCATTATTTATTTATCATTTATTTATTTGATTTGCATACACGGATACGCAAGGACACATAGGAAAAGAGGGAGAGAGCAAGCTGGCAACTGCCACCTGAAGGGGCACAACGCCCGCTCACTCTTTCGGGAACAGGGAAGAAACAGAGGAAACGAAGATACGAGAGGAGAAAGAGGAAAAAAGAGAAGGAAGTAAAGATAAAACCACGAGGTCTTAGACAAGTGTAACCACAAATTAAAAAAAACAAGTTGATTATGAATGGGTGGCCAGGTCCGCAGAGGTCACTTGCGTCAATCACTTCAAAGTAAACATCATGTCGTATGTACAATGACATTTTCGGAGCATTTCATGGATGCGTGGTGTCTGTACACTGTAAAGATTTGCAAGCCGTTACCGTGCATCAGGCACTTGGAAAGAAAGTGGCTTCTATCAACACTAGCTAAACTAACGAATACGACAGGCTCGTGTACCAGTTCAAAATTTCTGAGCGCACCTGAATCGTATTGCTGTGTGGGAATTAGTGAATTTATATAGATATATCAGTGTGAAAGCGAATGGCATGCTTAAGCTCATTCAAGCATGCACGTTTTCTTATATAATTAAACTCATGCTCATGTTTCGTTGAATTTTACTAGAATACCGGTACTGTTTTAATGTTTTGATAATGCTTATAAATCTTGCTGCCGCAATGTGCTTTAAAGGATCAAAAAATTCTGGCTGATTGATGCGGCGTTTGCAGACTTGTCACCATTAATAATGCATACCCGAAGCGCACCTATATCTAGCGGAATTTCGTATTAAAAAAGGGAAGTTTTGTTCTCTCCTCATTTACCAGTATAGTATTGATCGTTTTTGTCAGCTACTCCAGTGAACCTAATCCCAAGTGCTATTGTTAAGTAGATTTCACTTGAAAAAATAATGTCCTGCTCTTCTTTGTTATGCGGTGCTTGCAGAGAATACCAGTCTCAACATCGCGAACTTTTCGCTTAAGTTCCTTACTGCGTGGTTTTTTGCTGTTGTAGCCTTTCTTTTAACATGGGACATTTTAATGCAGGGGTCGGCCACGGCTCCGGTGACGTATTTCTGTCAAAGATATGATATTGCAGAGAGCACACCCTCATATGACGAAGAAAAGAGTGCAAGAAAAATTGGGCGCGTGCTCACGTGTTTCACTGCAAATGTCGTTAAAAGCGTGATAGTCTTCAGTCAAGAGAAAGGAAATAAAAAGGACTATAGTCTTCCACCTGAGGAGAGACAATACAGCGGTCATTTGTTGTCCTGCGTGAGAAGATTGGTTAATGGGTTCCTGGACAAAGAGAATAAAACATTTATTTGAGACCGAGGAAAGTGTGTCGGTGAGCGGGCTCCTTAGTCCGGGATCCCATTGGCATGGGCCGCTGTCCTCGCTCGTTTCACGAGGGCCTCTTGGGTCCTCGGATTCAAGCTGCACAGAGCTGCCTCCGACCCTACAGTGTTGGTGTTGCATGAGACATGAGCGCCATCTAGCAATAATGTCGGAAAACGAGAGCATCTGTAGAACGCAGAGCCACGGATATGTGGCTGCACCGTATTGTCTTAACAAATCGTCAGAAACACGCGCCTTTTCGTGCATAGCGTCGCTCTGTCAGCGTGGTGTAATGAATACTTCTGTCGTTACTACGCACTTTATATACAAAGAAACACACCACTAACTATACACGTGTTGGTATTGTGCCTCAGATATGCGTTATATTTTGTTTTCTATTGACAATGTAAACAATTATGGACGCAGACACCACATCAAGATGAGTGGGTGTTGAGGAAGGGGTTGGATTTTGGCCTGGTAGCTGAACCGCTTCGGTTGATTGATGGACCAACCGACCGACCGACCAAAATTTGTGTGTTTGAAGTACCCGGAAAAATACTACCATCTTTAAATGTTGCGTTGCTGGCAGGCAAATCTATGACTTCACGCTCCTTAAAACGCAGCGCCAAACGACTGGATCATATACCATGCGTTCCCCAGCGTATGTTGACGATGAGCAATTTATATACACCACTTACTGAAGGCGGTACTCCGAGCTCAGTGACGTGAGCAGATTTTTATCATAGAGGTTTAAAAAATGAATTTTTTAAGCCTCCTTGGTTCTTGTTATCACTAGCGAGATGGCGCGACGGCCGCAAAGGGTGTGCTCTAAAGGTCATCGCTCCGCGCGTAGCAATGCGTGAGCGCTTATCTTGGGATGGGGGTCGTTTTTACGTCTTCTGCTTTCGCAGCAAGTTGGCGTAGAAGCTACAGAGAGTGCGTGGGTCACTTAGGTTGCTGCATTGACCACGCTTGCAAAAAAAATCGCGGTGTTCACACACAAAGAAATAACAACTGCAGTACTTGTTACTACACACTCACTCGTGAACTTGAATTTAGTGAAGACACTTTAAGATTTAGGTTCACGTTAAAGTACACCCGGCGAAAGAAATTTTTATCCCCCTTATGCAATGTCTCTGATACTCATAGCGTAGATTTAGATGTTGAACCTGAGATAATATTGTTATTTCAAGCTCGTCCTTTGTGTACTTGTGCGCGCCTTTGGTGCGTTCCTTGCGTTTTTTGTTGTCTAGCAGGGACGGTTAGTTCACACCCACTCGATGTGAGTGTTTTTTACGCGCGTCCTTGCAGATTGAAAAAAAAAATACATGTTAGAAGCTTTGAGCTCCTGGTCATTCAACATGTGCCTTCGAAATTAGTCGCTATCACACACATTTCTTCGTTCATGTGGTGAAACACTGCAAATAAATGTTCTACTACGTCTGTGGAGACATGTTTCTCTGATGTGTTTTTCCAATTTTGGTGACAAACCCACCAGCCATTTTATTTTCAGAGGACAATGAATAGCACTTACTCAAGTAAACCGGGTATTTTGTAGCGTGCACAATGTAGTGCATAATGTAGTGTGCACGCCTCGCGAAATAATTGCGTGCCGTAGTTGAATAAAAATGTACATAAAGAATGGTAAAAGATCTTTGTGTATTAATCTGTCTTTAGCAGAGTGTGACGTTGGGCGAGTGGGTGAAGCCTAATAAAACGATGGTGGCGCGACAGATACTAAGCAAGGAAAAAAGAAGGAGACAGCATAAAGCGCCCTACTTTCAACTCGTTAAGTTTCCTCGGATCGCCCAAATATATATTGAAACGCGCTAGCGAAGATTCGACGAAGAGGAGGAAGAGGCTCGACTGGCTCGCGAGCGACGCTGTGGATCCTTCGCTGAGCTACACCTCTGCATTACCCATTTTGTAAATAAACGCGTTCCATCGTCACTATTGTGGTGGAGATGCTGGGTTAGCTAGCTACTATCAAGTGATACCGGAGAGGCACCGTCTCCTAACGACGGAACCGCTACACGAGCTTCGCCGCAGCCGTCGACTAGCGGGCTTGGCACCATTACCTCAAGAAATGAGCTCGGACGGAGACAACCAGCAACCAGCCACAAGGACGTCGCCCTACCACTACAGGGAGCCGCGAACCCTCACAGGGAAACCCGGCGATGACGTGGACGAATGGCTAAGCCACTCTCAGCGGGTGAGCCATTCGAACGGTTGGAATGCGGCTAGCCAGTTATCTCACGTGGGGCTCTTCCTCGATTTCACGGCGCTGGTATGGTTTGAAAACCATGAAGACACATTGACAACCTGGGACCAGTTTGTGGAGGAAATTAAGAAATGCTTTGGAGACCCAGCAACGAAGAAGAAACGTGCCAAGCAGACGTTGTCGCAGAGGACTCAAGTCACCTGTGAGACATGCAGAACCTACATTGAAGAGATTCTAAAGTTGTGCAATTCAGTGGATGCCCACATGACGGAAGAAGACGAAGTGGGCCATATACTCAAGGGCATCGCTGATGACGTCTACCGCTTCCTCATTGGCAAGGAGAGCCTGGAATGCGTGGCCGACGTGATTAACCACTGCAGAACCTTCGAGGCTCTTAAAACTCGTCACATCACATCGAAGTTCGGACGTCTGGGCAACGTCACGACTGTTGCCACCGTCGATGTCTGCCAGAATTCTCTACCAGCCGACCTTTCCTCCACCATTCGTCATATTGTACGGGAGGAACTGCGTCGCCATGTCTCTATTCCCATGCAAGCTGGAGACCCGCAGTTTGATACACTATTCCCAAGCATCAATGCTGCGAGTTTCGACGAGCGCAGTTACTCCACCCGCAGTCCACGGCTGAGGGCTCCGCCACCACAGGCTACTTACGTCGAGTCGTCTTATGCGCCCCGCAGCAGTTATAGCTACGACAGCCAACCGCCTCCGTTTGTGTCCGAGTGGCAACAGTTCCCTGAGCATCCTCTCCACACCGCAGCATTCAATGTGCCTCGGGAACGCCCCGTGTGCTACCAGTGCGGTGTTCGCGGACATATCGCCCGGTTTTGCCCATCGCGACGTCGCCCACGCACGACGTTTTCTGACCGTCCAGCGATGCTTGCACGGCGAAGCCAACAGCCCGATTACGCCTACTGGCCTTCGGATTCAACTGCCTAGAAGCACGGGCACCGGCCGAACATCCGCAGTGACTCGCCTGCCTCTGTGAGGAGCTTGACGCCACCTACTACGCGCCAGAGACGGTCCCCATCTCCGCGTCCCCGGCCGCGGCTTTCCTCTCCGCCACCGGGAAACTAGCCGGCGCGGCCGATGGAGGTGAGGTCGCTGGACGTACCGCTTTGCACACAAGCATGCCTCCATTAGTTCACATGCTTCACAACAAGGTTCATGTATTCATTGACGATGTTCCCACGATGGCTCTGGTAGACACCGGTGCAACAGTTTCTGTAATGAGTTTAGTTTTCAAGGAGAGACTTGGCCGCAAGGTTATGTTTTATTGGGATAAATCTACTTTTCGAGCAGTCAGCGACACGGCTTTGTGTCCAGTAGGTGTGTGCACTGTGTCTGTTCGTGTTGCTGGTAAAGCGTTCAAGGCAGAATTCGCAGTGCTCGCTCATTCCACGCATGACGTTATCTTTGGAATTGACTTCTTGCAAGAGTGCCGCGCGACTGTCAACTGTGGGGCAGGCGAGGTTCTGTTGTCCGCCCTCACCCAGCAGCCTCAGCGTAGCGGAGACGACAACCTCGTTGTAGTTAAAGACACTATTCTACCGGCATGGTCTACTGCCAGCGTGCCCGTTGCTGCTTCAAATGCCGACTCGAGTTTCAGTTCTCCTGATATTGTGATTGAGCCATTGCCTTTGCCTTGCATGAAGAAAAACATCTTTCTGCCGCGCGGCGTTGTGTCTCTCACCAAGGGAAAAACTAAATTATGGGTAGTTAACTGCTCATCCGAGTCTGTTGTACTACCAGAGAGAACGCGCCTTGCCATGTTTGAAGGGCAGTGCAGTATCTGCATAGGAGCTCTCAGCAATGCGGCAAATTCGGATTATGCTGATATATCCGGCACGGAATACGAATTTTATAAGATGGTTAGCAAGTCTATTCCCTCGCTAAAGCGCAAAGTGCTGGTTACACTGCTGGCCAGGCACGCTAAAGTATTTGATTTTGCACGGAAGTCGCATAGACCTCAGACGCCCAGCACACGCACTCGTCACAAGATCGACACCGGATCTGCGCACCCCCTCAGACAGATCGAGTTTCCGCGTCAGAGCGCAAGGTAATTCAGAGCAAGTCAGCGAGATGCTAACCTCTGGCGTAATTCAAGAATCGTCAAGTCCCTGGGCCGCGCCTGTCATCTTGGTCAAGAAAAAAAATGAGTCCTGGAGGTTCTGCGTTGTCTACCGACGTCTCAACTCTATAACTAAGAAGGACGTGTACCCGCTTCCTCGCATCGATGATGTCATCGACTGCCTGCATTCAGCGTCCTATTTTTCATCGGTGGACTTGCGATCCGGGTATTGGCAGATCCCCATGGATCCGGCTGACAAAGAAAAGACGGCCTTTGTTACACCCGACGGTCTGTTTGAGTTTAATGTTATGCCATTCGCCTTGTGTAATGCCCCCGCCACATTTGAAAGATATATGGACACCGTTTTACGGGGCCTCAAATGGGAAATTTGCCTGTGTTACCTGGACGATGTGGTGATTTTTGGCCGAACATTTGAAGAACATATTCATCGCCTTGACCTCGTTCTAACCTGTCTCGAGGAAGCTGCGCTTACACTGAACTTAAAAAAATGTCGCTTTAGAGAACGTGAAACCTTGGTTCTGGGACACCTGGTGGATAAAAATGGCGTGAGACCGGACCTGCAGAAAGTCGCCGCTGTCAGCAACTTCAAGCAGCCGCAGTCCCCCAGGGAGTTGCGAAGCTTCGTGGGCCTGTGTTCTTACTTTCGTCGATTTGTTCCGAATTTCGCTGATAAAGCACAACCACTGACTGGCTTGCAGCAAAAGGATGTCCCTTTCCACTGGACACCGAATTGCGAAGCAGCCCTTAAGCAGCTTCGGTTCATACTGACTTCAGGACCGGTACTACGCCATTTCGAACCTTCTGCTGAAACAGAAATTCAGACAGATGCCAGTAGAATCGGCCTTGGTGCAGTGCTCGTTCAGCGCCATGACAATGCTGAACACGTGGTCGCTTACGCGAGTCGTTCGTTGAGCAAGGCAGAACGAAATTACACAGTCACAGAACAGGAGTGCCTCGCAGTCGCTTTCGCCGTGCACAAGTTTCGCCCATACATCTACGGCCGTCGCTTCTCGGTAATCAGCGACCATCATTCTCCATGCTGGTTGGTAGGCTTCCGAGACCCATCTGGACGACTGGCGCGATGGGCTTTGCGCTTACAGGAGTTCGACTTCACAGCATGCTACAAGAGCGGTGACGCCGACTGCCTATCGCGCCTTCCTCTGCCGACGACTGAGTGCGACGCTGACAACTTCGACCAGTATATCGTCGCTATTGCCTCTGAGTTCCCTGATCTCGCGACTTTCCGGGCAACCCAACAAGAGGACCGCTCCTTAGATTCTCTGCTCGCCTCCGCAAATGAACACGCAAACCCAAGCTCTTTTGTGGTTCATGACGGCGTCCTTTACAAGAAGAATTATTCCGGACGAGGTGCCCGTCTGCTTCTAGTTGTGCCACGCACTATACGGGCTCACGTCTTTCGGTCCTTACACGACGACGCAACCTGCGGCCACATGAGCTTCTCCAGAACGCTTCAACGAATCCAGCAAAGGTTCTATTGGCCCAAGATGCGACGCGACACGGAAAAATACGTTGCTGGATGCGAACAATGCCAACGACACAAACGTCCCACGGCTACGCCGCCAGGACTTCTCCATCCTGTTCCACCTCCTAACTCTCTCTTCGAGACTGTTGGTGTCGATCTGCTCGGTCCATTTTCACGATCGAGAGTAACAATCGATAGGTCGTCGTCTGTGTTGACCACCTAACGCGCTACGCAGAAACTGCTGCAATACCTGCTGCAACGGTCATGCACGTGTCGCAGTTTATGCTTCGCTGTATAATTCCCCGCCATGGTTCTCCACGCGTTGTCATTAGCGACCACAGACGTCAGTTCGTTGCCGACGTCGTTGAAGAGATCCTGCGTCTGTCTGCCTGCCATTTCCGCCATGCCACACCATATCACCCGCAGACCAATGGTCTCGTAGAGCGCACGAACCGGACTCTCACGAACATGCTGTCTATTTATGTCGATTTTAAGCACAAAAACTGGGACGAAGTGCTACCTTACATCACTTACGCGTACAATACCGCGAAGCATGAGACTACAGGTTACTCTCCATTTTACCTGCTGTACGCTCGCTCCCCACGATTTTGTCTCGACACTATACTACCTTTTACACTAGACGTGGAAACCTCGATAGCCGAGACGCTCTGCCGCGCAGAAGAAGCCCGTCGCATCGCACACATCCGAACCTTGGCATCGCAGCAGCGTTCTAAGAAACGTTACGACGCCTGCCATCGCTCCGTATCTTATAGTAAGGGCGATATTGTGTGGTTATTGACACCAGTCCGCAAACGTGGTTTGTGCCAGAAGTTCTTGGCTCACTATTCCGGTCCATTCGTCATTCTTGACTGCCTCAGCGACGTCACGTACGTAATCTCGAGCGTCACAAGCAATGGTCGCCGCTCTAGCAAAACACAACTGACACACGTTGCGCGCCTTAAACCGTGCCACCATCAACCAACCATCTGAGTGACTCGCCCAGAGGGCATCGTCTGCGAACCGGGAAGTGAAACACGCTAGCGAAGATTTGACGAAGAGGAGGAAGAGGCTCGACTGGCTCGCGAGCGACGCTGTGGATCTTTCGCTGAGCTACACTTCTGCATTACCCATCTTGTAAATAAACGCGTTCCATTGTCACAATATGCTTCCAGTATGCGCACAAGCAGGGTTGCAGCACAAGCCACTACCACTTCGCGCACACGAAAACCTAAACAGAAGAAAGCTATCGCACAGCGCTATCTAGAAACAGGTATTCCTTCTTGGACAAACTGTACAAAATGTGAGGTGTCATGACTATGAACGAGTTTCCCCCAGTGAGGAATAACGCTTGCCTTCTATATCGACAGGAAGAAAGAGGTAAGGAAAAAACAATACGGCCGAAAGAGAAAAGAATGTACGAAGTGGAGTAAAAATGACGAAGATTCGGACAAGAATAACTAAAACATAAAAAGGAACGCCTATGACGAATGTAGACGTAAAAGCCTGTGGTCTGTGACACACGTCTGACTAAACTTCAAATTTTTCGATAAAAAAAGGCACCGTCAGCTTTTGGCACCGCTAAGTGTAACACCTACTTAATCACAAAAATACTTTGATTATAGAGCGTTAGTCGACTCTACATTCACTATCACCAACCTTTTTTTTTCGCCAGCGCTCTTTCATATCTGACACCGGTCGCTTGAACAGAGTGCGATTGTTGAGGAAGGCGTCACCAAACATGGTTATTCATAAATGCCACGAAGATGAACAGGCGATGATACGCGTTTTTCCGGCCACCCCTTTGTGCCTTTGACGTCGCGGCGGTGAAGGCGGGGCTCACGCCCATAGCATCTGTCACAGCAGATCAATCACGAATCTCGCCAGTTTCGTGGGGAAAGTGGTTTTTTTGACCACATCAAAAGCAGAGCCCGAAAAAGAAGCCAGAAGTGAGTCCATAAGAGAATGGCGGACGATGGAATGCCTTGAGACTCGCAGCTTCAAGCTCTTCTTTTTTCCATTTGTGCCTATTTTGAATCCACAGCCAACCCGACAGTGTGCGCGCTGTATGTACAAAGTCATACATTTCGACACTGCGTATAAACCAGCATAGAAGTGCTTACTTGCGATATTTCCATCTTTTTTGTTTTAAAAAAGATTGACGTTCGGGCCTTGAACTCGGCCAGCATTTGGGGTGAGTGGTCCTGTGCACTTATTTTTGTGAAGGGACGTGTTATAGCGTGTACTGTGGAAGCGGCGTGGAGAGATTCGTTCATCTTGCGCGAAATGCAATACAGAAGGGCGTTCTGACAAGGAGTGTTTCTTTACTTAGTTATTCCCTTTGTTTTTTTTAATAAACAGCTGATTTTTGCTTGTTTGTTTTCGTTTCTGTTTTGATTTCACAACATAGCAAAGCGGAGTTGTGGAAGTTATCCATATTTCAAATTCAACTGTAATAACTTTATTACAAAGACAACTTGAGCAGCCGTTAGTTTTATGAAAGGGGTTATGCGAGCGCTTGAAAAATAGTCTCGAACCAAGAACCAGACGTGGCGCAGTGGCGAAATGTGATACTAGTAAAAGAGACCGGTGCATTTACTTCTATTTTCTGCATCCCTTCTTCTGGTGTCATCCTTTATAATTTGATGATTTCATGTTATTTTTGAAGCCGCACCTCGAAGCCCTGATAGCTACAGTCCTTATCGAAAACGATCGCTGTTCACTGAAATGCCCCCAAAAATATGCACTTTAAGAAAAGATGTCTAAAAGGAAAGATAAGCACATTTTCAGTGAGAGTGCCGGCGGTAAATGGAATGACTCCACACTCTAGTTCGATTTCATCGTTTTACTGGTGCACCATGACACATGAGCAGCACGAGGCTCTTTCTCACGTGCTCGCGCAATCCCCTCCTCACAAAATCAGCGGCGTTACTTTAACATCTTTGTTTTACTCGTGGAATCATTGCGATTGGAAGCATGAAAGGAAGATCAAGGAAGAAGGTAGGGAGGGTAATTAAGCAACTTACACTGGCGAAACACTACATATCTGAATTCATGGTATTACTTTGGGAACTGAAACATTCCTAAAAGGTTGAGTTTATATATCTACGCTGACAATTTTTTTAAACTGGTTTGCAGGAAAGTGTAAGTGTGCCTGAGTTAATTACGTACTAAATGGGCAATATTTTTTAATATTTGGGAATATGTTGATGTAATAACGAACCAGATACTTAGGGAGAAACGTTTAATTAAAAGATAAAGTGCAGAGGCCGTCCTGAAGTGCCTATTGTCGGCCTGCTACTCCCCTCCCCATCTGGCTTGAACGATTCGGGGCAGGTAGCAAGAGTGGTTGGCCCAGATAAGGGGACCATATAACGCAAGAGGACCAGAGCCCATAGTAATAAGCCCGCATTGCACATTGCACACTATAGAAACAAAGCTACCTGCATTCAATGAATTATTGACGCCTGATATTTTTCTTCTTATGTGGTACTATGATGGAAATGAGTGTTGTCCGCACGCACAATTGCTTATTGAGCATTTTAAAGCAGCGAACGAACGACGTGCACCTCACCTTTCTACTGAGCTTCTTGTGTTGGTTGCTTTCATTTCTCAGATGCATCGGTACAAAGTGCGCCAGTTATGAACTCTACTTTAACGCGTGCATCGGTTACCTGCAGAAGAGGTGCGCTGCTAAGAAAGACGAGAACATTTTCTTAATAATCTCCGGGCCGAACATGGGAGTGCGAGTGCATTGCTATATCCTTACAAACATACCGGAGTGCACGACTAGAACAATATCTCATATTGATTAACAATGTTAGCCACCTTTATTACCACTGAATTATGAAATTACTTATCTAAACGTGTATAACAAGGAATTGTTATCAGTAAACAAAATACAAGCGACAAATGCGCAAGGTTCGAAAACCGTACAGTGCCAACCTATTTATTACCAGAAGTACAGAGACAGTGCACGCAGGTAGCATATACTGCGCATGAGAAACTCGTAAAATGAATGGATTCAGAGTGGGCGCTGTTTTGGTAATAAAGAAGCTCGAATTGCGTGTTAGTTCACTTGCGTACGCAGTCCTTGCTCATCTGTTTCTGCACCAGGTTTCGCGAATTTTTTGTTCGCGTAGTAACTCGCCCGGCATGGCACATTTTTCTCTCCGCAATATTTAAGCGTGCGCAATTTGTTCTATGCACAAGAAAAAAAGTTGAAGAACGCGGTGCATCGCCATTAGAAGTGGAATGCGACAGTCTGCTGTCTAGGTCTCCATTTATTCAGCGTAAACTTCCCAGCTGTCGTGGCAATTGGAAAGCACCCTCAACTCACACCTGAGTGGTCAGGTTTCGATTTCCACACTGACCCAATCTTCCTAATTTTATTCGAGATCCTATTAATGTACTGTGTTTGCAGGAACTGCACTGAAGAACTTGCGGTCAGCTCAAGTATATTTTTAAAGTTTTTTTGCTTTTTATGTGTTTTTTCTGCATTCTTCATGATGGTAGTCCTCTCAAGTATGACGCCAACGACGGCACTGCATGACGAGATCATTGCGATACTGAATTGAAACTCACGCGTCACCAAGTTTTTATTTTTATTAAAGTCTATACGCATGCTAATGTGTGTCCGTGCACAACGTATTGAGGACGACGCTCGACTCATATGACGAACAAAAATACTCAAGATATTGAAAAAATATGTATTATTTGTGATGCATTTCACACTCTATAGAAGGTTTCTGCAACATTATCGTGTGGAGGAAGGACCTATTTGCATGAAGCCCACAAGACGCCTCGCTCTACAAAAACGTGAGCGGGGGGGGTGGGCAATGCTTTGCCAGGAGAGTAAAAATTCCACAAATTCGCATGTACGAAATAGAAATAAATTTGTGCGTACTTTCTGCACACCTGTCACAAGCTTGAATATTTATATAAACGTGGTTCAGCAGCAAAGTAAAAATAAAACTTTTCAATCGTGCTTTTGCTGAAAATTATTAGCCAACTTGCAAATATCTGCCCCATGGTTCCTTATTGACTGATGCAAACATTTGTGGAGGAGTTCCATTGTTAGTTCGGAACGGGAACCCATGTTCTCTATGACAAACTTCATTCTCGAGCCAGTTAGTTTGCATACTTCTCTGTAACCAATGCATTGTTATTAAATTATTTGATCACCACCGCCATACACATGCAGCGCAGAACACTCTTACCATGGCTGTAGCTAAGCTTTTTTTTTTAACTTGAGAACTTTGAGTCCGTGAGACCAGCGTATAACTTCACGGTGTCTTTCATATCAAATGCGCATCTGACTTTAGGCGTGTTAAGATACGGAGCGTCTAAACAGAGATACAAGAAAAACGTCATGATACCCATCGATAAGCACAGTCAAGGAATCGGTCCATCTGTGGCGCTTTGAAGCCCAAAATATTTTAGACATGTTTCCTGCAGGAAACGGTATGCTCTTACGTTCTTATATTCTGAAACATTCGAAGCAAAAGAAGCGCCACAGTCAAGATTGATTGCCCTGCTGTTCGAAAACATTCAGTCTTAGCCCAACCCCTTGAAAGAATACAGAACAAAATTTTCACGCTGAGATTTTTAGACGAAAGTAAACATTGAGTGCTGAAATTTGTGAACACAACCTTCAATTCACATACAAAAGGGGAGAAAAAAACACTAATTTTATGCACTCTTCACAAAAAGTAGCGTCTGGTAGCTGCGCCATGAACTAGAGGATGGCCTTACACGCATGCCCGAAACAGGAATGCCAACAATGCCAGCCGTTGCCCTCGTCTCTGAAACCACACTGCCAACACTACGGTTCCTACAGCCACTACAAACAACGTCGGCAGCGAATGATTTTCCTATGTTGCATCGAGCTCGTGTTGTGTACTATGTGTGTTTTTGCAGTGAAAACTTTGATGACATCACAACTTGGGTCACGTGCAGTTGTCCGCTGCCGCCGCCGGTGTCATTTACCACATAGCGCGAAATTAGAGAAAAAAATTGGCAGATCCCACGTACCTGCGAATCGACGTTATGCGAAGCATGCGGAGGTAAGGTGACCATGTTAATTTTTTTAGCGACACGTCACTAAATGACACCAAGAATGTGTACAAATGTTGCACGCATAGACATTAGTCGAAGAGTTGCAGATGTTTACATAGCCAGTTGTTCGCTCTTGCGCAGGGATGTCAACTGGAACATGCGCGTTAGCAACACCAGAAAGGAATACGAAGCGCTCATGCTCGCGAAGATGATGGCCCTGAACGCTGCTACATAAATCACATTCAGCGCTAGGCAACTAACTACAACTGACGTTATCACGATGTGACAGCTGTATTAAAGGAGTACATATGTAATGTTTATAAAATTGGGTATGGAGCGCTGCAACAACTATTTACGTTTCACGAAGATTAGTGTCTATTTGAAAAGTATTTCTGAGACCTGGCGTAGCTGTGTGGTAAAATGCTCAACTGCCACGCACAATGCTTGAATTCAATTCCTGCTGGACCCTGAATTTCATCAATTTCATTAGTCGGTGTGGCCAACGCTGCCTATGTCCGATTTTTCTTAACAATGAAATTTATTTTATGCCTTCGTTGGATCGACGCTACCGATGTCAGGTATAGTTTAAGTCTCACGCGTAAAAATTGCATGTTTGTTCTCGTCATTCCTGGGTAGAAACAAAGTGTCCATTTCCTGTGGCACATACCCGCCTACCAGCGGCACATGCGCGCCGATGGGTATGTGCCACTGTCTCGGGGAAGTGTTTGATGGCGTACACGACAGGATCGTGACATTATTCTTGTCTTGGCCAGTGCGTCATATTCGTCAAACCATCTTACCCTCCCATGCTAATTTTGCTTCCCGCCAAGTTAAGGGGGTGACCACGAGGGCACCCAAACGTAAGCAGTTAGATAGATAGATAGATAGATAGATAGATAGATAGATAGATAGATAGATAGATAGATAGATAGATAGATAGATAGATACGCTCAAAGTCGCCGAAGTTTACTAAGAAAAATGCTTCGCATTTAAAAACCAAGCACCAATAACTAACTGGGGTTCAAACCCGGGTCCACTGGGTGCCAGCCAGGGGACCCGGTATTCTACTACTTAGCCACATCGGTGTTTGAGACTTGTTGGCAAACTTGCGTTAGGCAGTCTTGATGTCGGGAAAGCAATCGCGTTAATACGACTTATAAAGCCTTTCAAAACAACGAAGAAACAACCAGTCGTCGCACAATTTGAATAGCGTTACGAGAGGGTGCTCCAACCCATTTCAAAAGCTTCTTTTTGTTCCCATACTAACTGTGGGGCATGCCCACTTCAGCCATATTTCCTCATCATCGTCAGCCACTTCATGAACAATTGGCACAAAATTCTTTGCAAAAGTTTGGCGGATTTCACACTTTTCATAAGAATGACTAAAAATAGTATAGCGAATGTCCTACCAAAATTTTTATTAGTAAAGCTCTATTGGGTATCAAGCAAGTGTACTTGCAGCAGTTACTCAATGAGTGTTTAGAAAAGGCTCTGAAAGGCCACTCTTCTAGCTTTCGCTGTAACTATGCTGTGCCGTCCGCGCAGGCCTGGCTTTTTTTAGGGGCGAAGCTCCTTGTAGCGGCACCCGTTCGTCCCGCGTCCCGTCGTAGTATGTAACCAGTCTTACGCTTTGACCTGCAAGGTGGTGCCGGTGGGAAATTTCTCCTGTGCGTTGTTGAACAATAAAAAATGGTAGCATATTCACGGGGTGAATAATGGAGAGTGGGACGAAGCATCCGTCCGTCCATTCGTTCTTACTTCCATCCGTCCATGCGTCCGCTTGTGTGACCGTCCGTGCGTCCATCCGCCCGTCCGTGAGTGCGTCCGCACGTCCATTCGTGCACCCATCCCTGCATCCGTCCATGCGTCCTTCCATCCGTGCAGCCATCCATGCGTCCGTCCATGCATCTGTCTGTGTGTCCGCTCGTCAATCTAGTCAACACTCCAAGTACCACCATCTCGCATATTTTCATCATATATTCCGCATATAGAAGCACCGCTAAACAGACGCACGAACAGACGCACGCATGGATGGGCGGATGTACGCATGTGTGGCTACACAGGCGGACGCATGGACGGACGGAAGCAAGAATGAATGAACGGACGAATGCTTCGCCCCACTCTCCATCATTCACTCCGTGGATATGCTGCCAGTTTTTTTTTTGCGTGTGTGTCTTTGTTCGTTACAAAACAGAGCATTACAAGTGTCAACTATACACCACAAACTATTCCATACCCTCTCCCTTCAGGATGTTGCCCCTGGGGACGAGGATGGGCCTCAGTGTGACTCTTCTAGACTTGTAGAAGCTGAGAGAGATCTTTTAGAGAGGGCTGTTCAGCGCCGTTTTGCAGTGTGAGTAGTAGATGTAAAGGAGACGCTGAGAAAAGAAAGCAGCATAAGTGGAGCACGTGCACCCTTCAACTATAACAACGGCAACCAAAGTTAAGGCTCGCGCTGACATGCAGTCGCGGTACGTAGAGAATCACTCAACAATGCAACCAACTGCTCGAAAAAAAAAGTATGTGAAATAACCTTTGTTTATCGGAAGAGTCGTGTCTTCCTGGTACACTTCTCACGTTTTCCCCATTTTTCAAGTTTTTCCTTTCGTCGTCACGATAAGCCTGGCTACGCCCACTGCAGGGAAAAGGCCTCTCTCATTATTCGCAAATCAACTTGGTCTTGCGCTTTCTGCTGCCCCGTTATACCTGCGAACCTTTTAATCTCATCGGCCCAGCTAACTTTCTGTCTCCTCTTTGTACGTTTACCTTCTCTGAGAAACTAGTCACTTATTCCTAACGACCAGCGTTTATCATGTTAACGTGCTATACGTGCCAGGCCGATGTCCATTTCTTCTTGTGGTATGATATCCTTAACCCCTGTTTAATACCTAACCCAATCTGCTCTCTTCTTGTCTCTTAAGCTTAAACCTACAATTTTTCGATCAATTGTTCGTTGCATTGTCCTCAATTTCAGTTGAACCCTATTTGTCAGCTAACAGGTTTCTGCTCCGTATGTAAGTACTGGTAAGATGCAGCTGTTATATACCTTCCCCTAGAGACTTGGGGTCAGAATACCGTTCAAGATTTGAGAAACCCTAATGAACGTGATCTACCCCATTCTTACACTTCTAGTTATTTCACTTTCATGGTTCGGATCCTCGGGTACTACCTGCCCTAAGCAGACATATTACTTCGCAATTTCCAGCGTCTGTCCACCTGTTGTAAAGTGCTGTTTTCTGCCGAGACTGTTGCAAGGTACCTTTATAGTTTTGTGCATATTGATTTTCAGGCGTACTATTTTGCTTTCTGTGTACAGTGCGGTAAATATTAGCTGCAGTTTGTTCCCTGAGTTACTCATCAAAGCAATGTTACTCATTAAGACATTGAGTCGCAGGTTACAAACACATTATCCATTAACTGTTATCCCCAACTCTTCCCAATTTGGCGCCCTGAAAACCTCCAGTATATACGCGGTGAATAGCATTGGAGATATTTAGTATTCCTTGAACCTTTCTGAGCATGCTGGAATTGACTTTCTCTTTTTCTTGTATATGAAGGTTATTCTCTGATTTAGTATTTCCGCGAATAATCTCCCTGCCCAATTTTGGACCTTTACAATGAAAAGAAATGAAGACGTTATCAGGGTAAGCGTGAAAGACGCCGCCGACAACATGAAAGCGATTTCTTTTCCTATCAAATCCAGTATCGCATCACAACTTCTGTGCCGACCTTCATATAATAAGTGCACCGGGAAGGGGGGCAGGGGGTGATTCCGACGTCGTACTGGGGTTTCCTAATATTGCACCGTGGGCCATAGGTTGCAGACCCCTGGCTTAGAGTGAACTTTTTCATCACAAACTTTATGTTCTAAAAGAACAAAGTGATGAATATGGGGCAACACGACTCAATAGCCTACGGAATAAGCTTGACTACCATAATTTTTGTAACGTAGACTGGGCTCTACGCATATGATATTTGCGGTGCACGAATCTTTCCATACTTTTGCTTAGTGTGTGCGCGCGTGTGTGTGGTGCGTGTGCATCCGGAATAGCCCAGATACGTTGATAAGACGTACCAGTTACATCTAAGTGAATGCATGAATACTCCACTTTTCAGAGGCGTATATCTCTTGAAAAAACAGCTCTCTCTGGCAGCTTTCTGAGAAAGAAAGATGTCAACTCCTCTTATTCATTATATTTGAGCAGTTCCTTTAATATTGGTCTACTTTACCTAAAGGCATGTTTAGAGATTTTTTGGTGCCACTGAAGGGAAAAGTGTTAATGGCACTTTTAGAAATTCAACGTGAAAACGTAAAATAGAACTAATTAAAAAGAGCAGGTGCTTCTTTTTAGAGAGGCATTTTCGGGCTTTGATTTGCGCAATGCTGTGGAGTGTGCAGGACGTCCTAGAAAAAGGAATACGAAATGGTTCCCTTTCACACACTACGGCCCCCTTCCTGTTTCATCTGTGCCATTTCACAGTAATGCGAGTACGATAATCCTCACGTGTGTACCTTAGTACTTTATGTTGAAATTTGAGGTGTTCAACCATTCGTGCCTATATATATATTGCGAGCAAACGCTCTTTCTTGTGTTGAAGATTGTCTGACTGGTCCAGAAAATTGTCGGTGAAGGACCTATCTCTCTTACTAACCTTGCACTGGGTGACACAAACGCAGTGATATTATTTCAGTGTGAACTGGCTCATACATTAGTATTGCTGATGTTAGGAAAAACACCAAGCTGTAAAGGTCTTGCTATGCGTAGCACACACAAATAACTGTATCACAACGAAATAATCTAATACTTCATCTTCGATACTTGCACACTGCGTCGCACTCACGAAATGTTCCAAAAAATTAGCACATCTAAACTTTCTGAGATAGCATGACCACAGATACTATAAATATGGAGCTTCATTTTGAATTTACAACAGCAAAACAGAGACTAGAACCACAGCAAGTTTAAAGCGATGATGTTCTCTGGCAGGTTAAAAACCAACGTCGCATCTGTAACTTAAGAAAAAACAAAAACAGGCACGTGTTGTTTACAAAATTCAAAACTGGTCAGTATGCAGCAATTCTAGAGATTGTTTTATAAAATTCTTCTAATAAACCATTTGACATAGCGACACGCGTCGTTTCAGATGTCACGGGCTAAGTACTTCCGTGGTGTACTTTTTTCTTTCCTTCATTGTTTCTTTTTTTGTATGTGCTTCATCACAATAACTATAATGAGAAAGTATCGTCAAAGGTGAATCAACCCGTCCTTGTTTTCAAGAGATCCGCTCAACATGCAGATGAGCCGGTATTCAAAAGATCCCGTCTCCAGTATCAGTAAGGCGCATTTAAAATGCATTGCATCCGAGCTGCAGTTGAAAAAAAAAGTGCTACAGAGTAGCATAGTATTTGGTTTTCGAGAATGTTTTGCAAGTCATGCCATGCAGAAAAAAATTGACAAAGTTTTTTTTATATTCTTCACGAAACAATAGTTCGCGATAGTTTTACATTTCGTCGAATTTTAAGACCGTTTTCTATAGTAAGCTTGTGCTGAAGTTATTGCTTCATTCACAGTGATCTTGTCTTCACTACCAATTTATCCCAACGTTCAATATGCTAAAGACCTCAATATTAGCCCTCCATATGCAAAATATAAGCTTGATTAGGCGCCATATATGTGGTATTGTGGGCCCGAAAAACAAAACAAAAACAATGATTTCTTCAATGATTTTTATTTTCTGTTCACAGCGACAAGCTGTCTTCGTAACTGGTAAGTAGATAGATAGATAGTTAACTTTATTCGGGTCCGGAAAAATCTTCACCCCATTTTATAGGGGCAAGACTGCGGGCCACTCCCACGTTGGGACAGGGAGGCCAACGGGTAGAACACAAATAATAGGGAGTGGCTAATCAGTGTGAATGAATGCAAACAAGCAAAATGAATGTCGGCTTATGCCGACCGACTTGATTGGGTTCCTTTGTGGACCGAATAGATTGGGGTCCAATACAAAACATTGCTAATTTCACAAGAAGCAGCACGAAATTAAAGCTATAGGCGCCAAAATGCGCATTGAAAATGTAAATATATAAATTCTATTTTTTAAGCTGCGTTTGGGATAGAGTAGCCGCTGATATGTTTGCTTGAATCTATCCCACTTCCCGTATTTGTCACCTCCGCATCCCTAATTAGTTATGTACTGTGCGACTGACATGAATATATAAGACCCGAGGGAGTGGTGTGGATTTATACGTTGATGCGTGTTTGCCGTCTACGTCGAAGTCGCCTAGCATGTATGTATAAGACGTCATTCGCCATATCCGCCCCGAAACGGCTTCATGCTCTCCCATAGTAGAGTACCAGGTACTCTAAATTGTTAACCACTTTTTATAAACAAAATGCTTCAGGATGTTCCTGAATATGTTCTCAATTTCAAACTGCGTGGTTGGAATCGAGTAAAATGTTTGCTTGTTTTTCATTCATTCGGCTGAATCAATTGTCCTCGTCACAACGAAAGTAGTTTACTGCGAATCGAGAATATTTGTGGTCATGCAAAAATCTTCCACATGCATCAACATGTAGATAAATACTTGTAGAGCCAACACTAATTATGGCGTATCCATTGTAGGTGAACATATTGGCTTTCGCTCTTTTACTCCTAAAGTCCGCGTGCGATAAATAGAGAAGAGCGGGTTGAGAATTCAGAATGTGCTCTCTAATGGGTAATTTTGTTCATTACAATGATGCAGTTTACATAAGCACGCCCTAGGGAAAAAAGCGAAAATATGGTCTAGCACACTTCATCTACATTTTCTAGGGTTTAGCATCAGACAATAACACCCAACATTTCTGCAGTTACATTTGACTCCTGATTGTCTCGCGAAAAACTGCCATGATGTGTCCCTGTATTTCCACGTAGCACATTTCGATAGGCTCCAGCACACTTTGCGACACTACATAAGGGCTATACTTTTCACGTCACTGACGTTTCAATGTCGTGACCTGCGCTGCCACGCCTCGGCGTCACTGCCGGTGATTCTGCTCTCACGAAACTTCCTCTTCACTACTAAAACTGCTGCTTAGTCTGGTGAATCCATGTTTCTCTTCATGCCTCTTGCAGGTCCTGTTGTTTCGAGTCGGCAGAAAACGCCGTTATTATGCGGTTGTGGTGAAGTCACAAAATTGGCGTCGGTTTCGTCACTTTATGGTGGAAGGGACGCTCAGACGGCGCTGCATTGGTGGAACGGCAGATGTGGACCACGCGTGCCTGATAAATATGGTTTGTTTTCAGCAGGCATCAGTTATTGGGTACAGTGGATGTATTGCTTTAATGATTGTTCTTGTACATGCCTCCGCATTGCTTCTTTATGCAATCAGCTATCACACAAAGGGAGGATTTCTCACGAAGGAAAGATCGGGTCAGCACGGCTGCAGGCACGCTATCGCTGTTTTCAGATCGGCTTTCACGCCCCGACGTTGTGGACTAGCGGCTAAAGTACTCGGCTGATGACCCGCAGGTCGCGGGATCGAATCTCGGCTGCAGCGGCTGCATTTTCGATGAAGGCTGAAATTCTGCAGGCCCGTGTGCTCAGATGTGGGTGGACGTAAAAGAACCCCAAGTGATTGAATATACCGGAGTCCTCGACTACGGCTCTCTCATAATTATAAGGTGGTTTTGGGACGTGAAAACCCACATATCAATCAAATAAATCATTCACATCGGCTTTCACGTAGGTACTAGTGATCTTTAGAGTAATATTTGGGTTGTCGCAAAGTCCCCACGTGTGCACACTTTAAAAAATAACTCAATATGCATGAAGTGCACTTAGGCGTTCAACGAAGGCATACTGAATTTAATTAAATAAGGAGCCTATATATACAGTTGGGCAGGTACAGTGAATTCTGTGAAAGTGTGCGATATCGTATACGCCATAAAGGAAAAAAAATGCAATAATACAAGGTGGTTATACTGCACGCCTAAAACGGCGTAATTAACACACTGAAGAAGGCAGACGCAACAGCCAGCCCCATTACTCTTTTTTTTCCTTAGTCAACGTTTTGTTTGCGAGGATCTTCTTGAGAGGAAGTGAATCGGACACCCCGCATACTGAATTTAATTAAATAAGGAGCCTATATATACAGTTGGGCAGGTACAGTGAATTCTGTGAAAGTGTGCGATATCGTATACGTCATAAAGCAAAAAAAATGCAATAATACAAGGTGGTTATACTGCACGCCTTAAATGGCGTAATTAACACACTGAAGAAGGCAGACGCAACAGCCAGCCCCATTACTCTTTTTTTTTTCCTTAGTCAACGTTTTGTTTGCGAGGATATTCTTGAGAGGAAGTGAATCGGACACCCCTCGTCGTAGGCGTATGACGCTGAGAGCAATTAAGCGATTTCAGCTCCAGATTAAAACGGCTTTGTCAGCACGCGCATGTTCTTTGGGCTTGGCGCTGAAGGTGAAGTCGCACTTCAGAAGCTTCAAACAAGCGCGATCACCTCAAACAGAGGGAAAGCCGCGTTCGAGAGCGTTCAATATGTTCACGTTTGTGCTTGCTCTGCTTGGTACCATATCACCTACGCCACTTATGCCGAACGTTCGTTACCACGTTAAGGCGCACGTTAACAGCGCTGGGATGTGCAACAAAATACGAAGTTCCTTCCACGCGATGACGTGCCTGATAATCACATCCTGTTTGTGAAACACAAGACCAAAGAATTTGATTTATCTTTTCAGGTTATGGATCCAATAGCCGACTGCGAAAGTTTCATCTCACCGAAGCATTCATCACGTCATTCAACACTTCACTATGTTTTGTTCAAGTTCCTTATGCAAGCGTCTAGAAATGCTCTCAATTTTATCTCCGTTCAATCACGTATTTTTTGTTCCCTGTGTTTTTTGTATATTCGTTTCTTTCTCCCATATAATCCGGTGCTTATACATGCCGCACAATAACTAACCACTTCTGTACACGTCAATTTTACAAACTTCATGTAAATAGGATGAGCGTGGTATGTTGTCATGTTCTTACACGACACGCGTGTCAGGATCTTCATGTTTGCACCAGTCATATATTTCATCATTCATTGACGTCGCGTAACACCAAATTTGCTATTTGTGGAGCTAGCAAAACGACCGCGAGCGCATCATGAGGAGCCCAATATACTCCAATGTAGCGTTCAAGCGCACGAATGCTGGGCTCAGCGACGCTTCGTTAGCAAAACGTGAGCACTGACGCTAAGCGCGACAGGCGTTCGTCGGCACGGCCCAACGGCAACCGGCGCGAAATGTGACATGCTGCATTTGGGGCCGATGCCATGCAGTTACTTTATTCTATGCCGATCCGTTACCCAGACAACACTGTGTCTCTCTCTTTTTGTGACGTAGGGATGGCGGAGCGCTAAAACGCGCATGCTTCAAAGCAACGCAGCGCGGCGCGTGCCTGCGAGTATATATGGCAGGACCGGCACCTGGCGTTGCAACGCCGGCGTGACGCTACGAAATGAACGCCGGCGAGCACGCGCACCGCGCCATGTCTAAAAGTATTGTCGCCTGACTGTGGCGTGTAATCATGTTCTCAAATGACACGCATTTCATGATTACTATGTTTTCCCCAGTCACAACCTTCGTCCTCCATTGGCGTCCCGTAATACCAAATTTGGCATATGCGAAGCTAGCGAAACGGCCACGAGCGCATCATGAGCGTGGCATGTAGTCATGTTGTTACATGACACGCATGTAATCATTTTCTTGTTAAGGCCTCTCACTTGTCTTCGCCATGCAATCATGTCATACCATACCAGTTTTGCAACATATCATGTGAACGAAACCATCGCAAGAGGTGCGGAACCATGAAATGTAACTCATACTATTCATGACATACATGTCATGATTTTTATGTTATGACGAGTCAAATATGTTGTTCGTACAGTCATGTTATTCTATACTAAGCTTCGTATCGATACCTTTATCGAAACAGCCAGGAGAGCTAAATGTCGTAGGCGGTTAGATAGATAGATAGATAGATAGATAGATAGATAGATAGATAGATAGATAGATAGATAGATAGATAGATAGATAGATAGATAGATAGATAGATAGATAGATACGCTCAAAGTCGCCGAAGTTCGCTAACAAATGCTTTGCAATTAAAAGAAAGATCATTAAAGCTAGTAAACACTGTAGAATCGTTCGCGAGCTGGCTCATTTCGCAAGTGTTGTTCTCTCTTCAAGTACCACATTGTTTGTCACCACCGCAATGGCGTCCTTAATACGCTAGACGTAATAGGCAATATATCATGCGAGCTTCCTGTAGGGTAGCGCTTTCAGTTCATTTTATTGGGGAGCATTTTGTCGTCAGAGGGCGAAGGAAACATGGTAAGGTGAGCTCGCGAAAATCGAGTTTAGGGTAAGCAACCATTTTTTTGCAATTTGATATTTCTACGCCGAATAAGTTTGCACTGCATGGCCAAATCGCTGCCGTTCTTGCGGCACTTATCTCTTAAGCCGTCAGTGTACGCAACCAGCTAGAAAAGCATGTAGAGCTGTGAATTTGTGAAAAATGTCAGAGGACCCATTTGAAGCCTGAACACACGTATGCGTTCCAGCGTGTCAGTGCATGGCTTCTTGATGCAGTGCCGCTCCCGCTTCCACGGAGAGAAAGGATGCTCGGCTAGGCGGAGCTGCGTTCCGTTTTTCTCCATAAGGACAAGGCGCTGCTCCGCATCGCAAAGCAACGCTCTGACGAGCCTCAACGCCTATATTCCTCGCCACAATAAATTTCTAGTTGCTCGGCTGCCATTAGTGCGGAAAGTGGCCAGGGTCGGTGAGAGGGTGTCGCTTCTAGGCTCGCTACCATGCATGTTGCGGATAGAGAGGACACCCACGTCTGTGCATACAGGTTTAATGCGTTCCTCTTTATTCACTAGAACAATGCGCTCACGTGCTGCCGACAGCGCCTGATACAGAACATCATCACTCGGTCCTGTCTGTATGCATTTCCGTCTATACAACGGCAAACAACAACGCCATATTCCATTGCTTGCTACAAGGAAGACATTGCAGCTAAAGCGATCTCTTGGCGCCCCTAGCCAGTGCACATTACCCCGACCGTGTCGGAATGAACCGCTAAATAGATTTCGAGCCACGCCCACTGATGGAACGAGAGCCTGATGGTCTCAGTGAGGCGTACGTCTAGACGGATACTGACCACGGCGGCAGATGGCTCGATTGCTGTTGTTGCGGTCATGCGGTGACTGTGAGCTCGGTGCAACGGCTTAGAAGAGCGTAGCTCAGACCAAAGCGTTGGCGTTTATGGCCTTCTCTTGTCATTGATGCGCGGCTGCTGCGCGGTATTTTCGCTCAGTACGCGTAGACTGCTTCCGCCACAGGCCATAGCCCGTGTTCTTTTTATCTGGCTGAAACCGCTTTGGGCTACTCCATTGCCTATAATGGCGCACGCCGCTCGTGAGGAGTGCGTTGAAGAGAGGGCGCTAAAGCATCTCGACCGAGTAAAGTTCCTTGCAAAAAAGAAAGAAACACACATGTTCACGTGGTAGACAAATATAAAAACAGTAAATGGGAACCTTTGGGTCATGCACATTTTCTACAATGAAAACATGCATCTTTTCTTTTTGCGCCCTAAAAAGTTTCAGAAAGGTTTTTTTTAAAGGAAACAGAAACTTTCTAAGTGCTTACTGGGCTCTTGCTTTCCGATTTCGACTGTCAAATTCTGAATTCCACTTCTGCCAAATTTTAAATATCTGAATGTGCCACCTGGGGTTCATGGGTTACCGTCATCAGCAAAAAGTCTGAAAAATACTGCTATTCGCTAAGTCGGGCCGATGGAATATACAAGAAAAAAAGAATTCAATAAAACAACACTATTGCATTCCAATAATTTTAGTCATTTTCACTGAAGCAACGCTTTCCCATAAAACAACTCTAATAGTAAAAAGGCATTTGGTCGTTGCATCGGTCAGGCTTACCATTTGTGTTCATTGACGTATTTTCAGTTAAACGGCGCGATACCTTAGCAGCTGAGGTATCGTGATGCTACTAAGCTCAATGCTTCTAATGTGAGTCCCGCTCACGGTGACTGCACTTGGGTGTATGCAAAAATAGTTCAGTATCACGAAATTATTTCGGAACGCCCTTTGCCCCACTTTGACGCTTCTTATAGTTGTGCCCTGATTTAAGCAACCAAAAGCCCAGGAATTTTATCATGATTCATGAGTAAATATATTGTGCGTATGGTCATTTTACTTTTGCGGATTACACCAACTTGATAACTACTTGCCGACCGACCCCCTATCCTACACTTTTATAAAAAGTTATCTTCGAATACGGAGATTCAATAGACACTTTACGCAAAGGTCGAGCGTAGTGACAGAAACTTGTTATATTATTAGTTTTCAGAAAATGTTCTTCATATTTCACTTTTTTTGTTAATTCGCTGCTAAGTATGAACGATCAATAGTTGAAAAGCGAACGCAAAGGTTTGTCGTTCTGAAAAGGAATAATTTGTGGGTTTCCATGTCCCGAAACAATATTATTACAGCTCCCGGGCCTCTGTCGTTTCACCTCCATGGCAATGCGACCGCCGCCATTGACATCAAACCCACGACCTCCAGTTCAGCAGCAGAGCAGCCAAGGCACTGATCCGCCAAGCCGTACAATTTGAAAAAAAAAAGAAATCCAGAAGGCATGTGGATGACAAATACACCCATGACATGTACATAAGTACTATATAACAAGGAGAGGAAAACGCCACGGTTGTCTTGAAGCGTCATCGTCATCACCGAATTTCCAAACGTTTAATAAAAAAGAAATCAAAAATAAACTAAATGAAATTAATTAAGAATTAAATATAACTTCGCGCTTTATGGCGATAGCAATTATAGGGACCCTCTCGGCTGGATTTTACCTCCAGCGTTGGCTTCGCCGTCAATAACCGTATATGTATACGTATTTATTTTAAAAAAGACACAAGAGACAGCACCCTTGCTGCGGACCGGCTGTTCTTTCTCTGCTTCTGTTCTTCTCCGCCCCTGCCTGAGCCCTGCGTTTGACATCCTTATAATCGGCCATGCTGCGTGTATGCAGTCCTGTCAAAATGGGCCTTCTCTTGCGGTGGTCATCTCTGCGAAGGTTCAACACACCCAGGCCATGAATCAGCTTAAGTAAAACCAATGCCCTGGCGGGCGGCATTGGCTGCCTCGCACAGGCCAGTCGCGGCTCCAGTGCTTCTGGGGCTTGGAAGCTTAGCAATGACGACTCTGGTGGATGTTATTGGCTATGTCGTGGTGGCTGGTGCGTCTTGCCTACTAGGAGAGTAGGCAAATTCTTGTCTAATGAAGCATGCCCACGAGTTGGACAGGTTGCTTTCCTTGGCCTTCTTCGTTTGACGCGGAAAGCTTTGTGCTGGCATCACCACACTCTCGTGTTCTACGGTATCTGAGAAGCAAGATTTTGTCTGATAATTCTGTACCATAGTGTCCATACAGGTGAACGTAACGTTGCTTGTACACCACGCTGCAGATGCCAGGGCGGCACAAAAGCGTAGTTTTTCTGCTTCGTGCGCATCGTATCATATCCGCATCGTATTACCCGTTGACGAAGTCTGCCTTATGGTGATCGGCACGGCACTTAGCTGGTAAGCTGAAAGCCACATTGATCTTCCCATCACCGTCATCAGATGCTAACAACAAGATGATGCCGGAAGGGCTGTTTCTGGCATCATGTGCTCGCAGTGCATCGCTAGCTTCGGCCAAGACGCGGTCACAAAATTCGGTCAAAATAGGCGTGTCTTCCGTAAATGCGTCTCCGGCAGCCGTGAAATTATTGAGCGAGGCACTGGCACTCTCGGCCATTGACTGCCGGGAAGTGGCCATTGACTGCTGGTCACTCAGAATGCTCTCGTCGCTAGATTGCTGTGACTGTGGTCTTTCTACATATAAATTCGGAGCAAAAAAATGCTCAGTGTCAAGCAGCGAAAGTTCACACGGCCACCATTTATAGTGAGCAGGACTTCCCCAGATAATCGGCTCGCAAAACCATGTCCACATGCAAGTCCTCGAGGACAGAAATGGCGGCAAGAAACTTGCTTTTAGCTTCGGTGGCATCTGTAGATCCGGCGCACCGACAAGTAACACGCCCCCACCGATGCAGCGAAAGGGTGGCTCGGACCAAGGCTGGAGGGCGAGTGGTGCATGGCGTCGATCCAGCGCAGAACGTGCAGCTCTAGTTTGAACAACAGTCGTAAGATCGCCGATTTCGTCGATGCGGACTTGTACGTAGAAAACAGACATGTTCGGTATTGAGTAGGTCGATGTCCCACATGTGGTAATGTAACGTCGTTGATCCGGTCATCTAACCTAGGTGGGAGGTCCTTTCTTCGGACTGTCTGTGTGAATAAGCCGAATCCGCTGTTCGCGTTAGCGGTAGATCCCATACTTTTGACGGTAAGCTGCAGTGTTTAGTTGTAGCCTCGAGGATGTGCCCCTCCAGAGCTTCATTTTCGTTAACACGCAGGCTGGACTGGGCGGTGACGGCTGGATGGAAGTGCTTCCGTCCAAAGCAGCTTTAAAGCTCGCGGTCCACTCCGTCCAAACTGCTGACTGGTGCCCTCGTACCGGCGCCACACCACGGCACCGTACGAAGGTGGTGAATGGCCACGCACCATTATTCTTGGTTCGTCCACGCTTCGCGAGCTCCTAGAGCATTGATGTTTCCACCCAGTTGTCGGTGTCATCCTGAAATCTATTGAACTTTGGTAGTTCCAGGGCAGCGGGTGATGGTGATACGGCAGACGAAACTCAATAAAATGTCGACGCCATGCAGCCGAGTGGTTATGAGAGTACAGCAAGGGTATACCGGAGCGGCTCTCAAGTGAGCTCTCGTGATGGTCTTGCGAGGCGGCTGTGGCCAACGCCGCTTTGGTGGAGTACAGTGTAGGTAAAGCCGAAGGACACAGTGCAAAGTTTGATGCTGCCATGCCGTCGACCCCGACACGAAGTCGCGCGATGGCGTCGGAAAGGTTGGTGGCACTTTCAGGTGATCCGCATGTGGAGCCACCGGTGACGCCTGTTGAGTAGAGGGTGGTAACTTCACTCACTGTAACATGATTTTATTTAGAGAGAGCCATGACAGCCCCTCTCGACAGCTGAGGTGCTGAGGTGCTGATGTAATTATTAACAAGCTAGTTGTTCATCAATAGAGATTCACCTTGGTTGTCAATTAAAGTAAATCGCAGCAACGAAACACTTGGATGACAAGTTCTTGCATAGAATGACCATGAAAAAAACTATCACGTCATATCCACGAACTGAATGATCATTAAAGGGCACAGCACCCAAGGTAATTGATGAGTGGGTGAAGTCACGCTCATCCCGGGAACTTTTCCCACCACTAAAGATTCACGTTGTAAGTAGATCACACAGTGTTCTAACTGCGATCTTCTTCACTGGTGGCGGCAAACTACCGTTGTAGAACGATGATGGCGCAGGCAGGAGATTGTTCGTGTCTGATGTGGAGATGGTGGTCAAATAGTTGCTGGAACACAGGCTGTCACAAACCTTGCGGCTGTGGGTAAAATTGTGATCTAGAAAGTCACGCTGAAATCGCACAGGGCGATTTGGACTCCAGATAGCTATCGCTTCAGACACTTAGCTACAGCCTCCCTCGCTCACACCGCCTCAGAATGCGCTTGGCGGCGCTTCCGTGCCGCCACCACTTCACGGGCTCTCAGCTCCGGATATGCTTGTCTCCGTGCGCGTTTTGCCAGTGTTGCAGGAGCCTTTACTGACTCTAGATCGATGGCTTGTCATTTTTAATGGCGAGCCCATGCCCCTTCAACTTTTCGAGCTTTCACTTTCGGAGTCTTGGCCGCGAGCCCCCGCTGCAACCGCCTGCGAGCGCTCCGCTCCACTGCCATGTCCTCTTCGTTTATACTATTATTATTGTCGAAGCACAGAAACAGACGACTGTGCAGAGCCACCTAGTGGGCGCTCGACTACTAGCGGCTGGCTTCGACGCGACCAGGCCTTTACCTTCAGGAGTGTCCGTGCCTTAAACAAAATTCTCGAATCGCGTCTGCGAAATGAGGCGTGTCTGCGAACAACTTACCTTGTCTTTGAGAAAAAGATAGAGATTTTCTGTAGTAGGTTCTTACGCGAGCAATCGGCATGGAGCCCTAATATATATATATATATATATATATATATATATATATATATATATATATATATATATATATATATATATATAGTCTAGTAGATCCTCGTGAGTGGTCACAACGTGGTTTATTTCGACGTTTCGTCCTAGAGTCTGGCCTTCATCAGGAATAAAGATACAGTTTGTCGGTGCTCAGCTTTATACAATCTCAAATCAGAGGGCCAAGGAAAGAGGGAACAAAAGAAAAGAAAAAAAGAAAGAAAAGAAAAGAAAAAAAAGAAAAAGAGAAAATAATATATGGTGGACGTCCCTCGGGTGCCCCCTTCCACTTCCCTCCTCATCTCTCTCCCCCTCTCCCCTTCACCTTTCTGATGTCAGCGGTCTGTGTATGTTTCCGTTCACTAGCGCATTCCTCCCGATCAGACGGCCCCTCCTGGCACTGGCGGTTCGGTGTGGGGCAAAAAAGAGCTTTTCAGGAAGTCCTAAGCCTTTAACTACTCGGGGTCCCGTAAACAATTCGTCGTAGAAGGACGGGGGCCGCGTATTGTGGCAGAGGCTGGTCAGCGAACATTTTAGGAAGTTCTAAGCCTTTAACTACTCCGCGCCCTGTCAACATTTCGTCGTAAAAATAGGGGTGCCCCGTATTGCGGTAGGCTGTGCAAGCGCGTGCAAGGCGAATTCCTGGCCCACTTCTAAATTACGCGTGTCGTGGGGGCCTCCCGGCTGTGCACATGGTTGCTGTTGGGCATGTCGTGCATTGCACACTTGATTGGGTAGTAAAATAAAACAGAAAACACACGACAGTTGCACTTAGGAAGAGTAGTTACACTTGGAATTGTTTTGGGTTGTCCAGTGCCCTTCGCAGCTGCAGTGCCGTGAACTCAGTTATTATTTTCATTGTTGCCGTATGTTTTCTAATGCTTTAATTGCTGCAAGTGTACCAGGATTCTCATTTATTCCTCTATCGAGGGTGTTAAATCGGTGGATAAGGTATGACTCTCGTTGTTCACGTTCTCGATTTGATTTAAATCCCGTCTCTAAGAGCGTTACTGATAGTTTGGCGAATGCATGGTCGGAAGATTGAGATGTTTTGATAGAGGTAGACTTGGGGCTGATTTCGCATGGGCTCTGTGATTATTGAAGCGAATTCTAAATGGTGTTTCTGTTTGTCCGATGTACTGCATACCGCACACGTTGCATTCGAGTAGGTACACCACATTAGAGGAATCGCATGTTAGGTTTCCTCGTATGTTAATCGAAAACTTGGACTGGTGTGCTGGTTGCTTTGTGTGTTTCTCGCATCGCCTTACATACAAGACATCGTGGCTTTAAGCAAGGGCGGCATGAATTATTGAGGGGTGATGTGTTCATTTGGGTGTGGACAAGGGTGTCTTTGAGGTTACGTGGTCGTCGGTAAACGACGCCTGGAGCGGATGGGAATGCGCGTTTCAGACGTTCACTTTGTTCCAGAATGTTGTAATGTCGTTTGAGGATTTTGTTTACATTGGGGAAGTTTGTGCTGTAAGTCAAGCAGAGGTTTTTTTCGTTGTGGGTCTTCTCGTGGTGGTCGCTTCATAAGTAAGTCTTCACGCTTTAGTTTTCTCGCTTTTTGAACAGCGTCATTAATTACATGTGGGGGGTATTTTTGTTGCTCGAGCATAAGTTTTAGCCTCTGTGAGCTCGTGTCAAAGTCAGCGTCTCTAGAGCAGATTCGCTTAAACCGGTGAGCCTGGCTGTATGGAATACTGTTTTTACAGTGGCGTGGGTGATCGCTTTGGTAATGCAGGTATTGTTGTCGATCCGTTGGTTTGCGATATAGGGTTGTAGAGAGCTTCTCTTCTTCTATCGTTATGGTAACATCAAGAAAATTTACGGTAACTTGCGAGTATGTGTGTGTGAAGTGTATGTTCGGAATGTACAGCATTGTAAGTGTCTATAAAGCTGAGAAGTTCGTCCTCGCTGTGGGTCCAAATAAGAAAGATGTCGTCTATGTATCTTCTGTATAACATTGGTTTGAAGGCACTTTGTGCAAGAAATTCAGATTCTAGCTTTCCCATAAATATGTTGGCATAATTAGGTGCCATTTTGGTGCCCATAGCGGTCCCGCTTATTTGTCGAAAATACTCTTGGTTAAACTCGAATGAATTTAATTCGAGGCCAGGCTCACCGGTTTAAGCGAATCTGCTCTAGAGACGCTGACTTTGACACGAGCTCACAGAGGCTAAAACTTATGCTCGAGCAACAAAAATACCCCCCACATGTAATTAATGACGCTGTTCAAAAAGCGAGAAAACTAAAGCGTGAAGACTTACTTATGAAGCGACCACCACGAGAAGACCCACAACGAACAAACCTCTGCTTGACTTACAGCACAAACTTCCCTAATGTAAACAAAATCCTCAAATGACATTACAACATTCTGGAACAAAGTGAACGTCTGAAACGCGCATTCCCATCCGCTCCAGGCGTCGTTTACCGACGACCACGTAACCTCAAAGACACCCTTGTCCACTCCCAAATGAACACATCACCCCCCAATAATTCATGCCGCCCTTGCTTAAAGCCACGATGTCTTGTATGTAAGGCGATGCGAGAAACAGACAAAGCAACGAGCACGCAATCCAAGTTTTCGATTAACATACGAGGAAACCTAACATGCTATTCCTCTAATGTGGTGTACCTACTCGAATGCAACGTGTGCGGTATGCAGTACATCGGACAAACAGAAACACCATTTAGGATTCGCTTCAATAATCACAGAGCCCATGCGAAATCAGCCCCAAGTCTACCTCTATCAAAACATCTCAATCTTCCCGACCATGCAATTGACAAACTATCAGTAACGCTCTTCGAGACGGGATTTAAATGAAATAGAGAACGTGAACAACGAGAGTCATACCTTATCCACCGATTTAACACCTAGGAATAAATGAGAATCCTGGTACACTTGCAGCAATTAAAGCATTAGAAAACAATAACGGCAACAATGAAAATAGTAACTGAGTTCACGGCACTGCAGCTGCGAAGGGCACTGGACAACCCAAAACAATTCTATGTGTAACTACTCTTCCTAAGTGCAACTGTCGTGTGTTTTCTGTTTATTTTACTACCCAATCAAGTGTGCCATGCACGACATGCCCAACAGCAACCATGTGCACAGCCGGGAGGCCCCCACGACACGCGTAATTTAGAAGTGGGCCAGGAATTCGCATTGCACGCGCTTGAAAAGCCTACCGCAATACGGGGCACCCCTATTTTTACGACGAAATGTTGACAGGGCGCGGAGTAGTTAAAGGCTTAGAACTTCCTAAAATGCCCGCTGATCAGCCTCTGCCACAATACGCGGCCCCCGTCCTTCTACGACGAATTGTTTACGGGACCCGAGTAGTTAAAGGCTTAGGACTTCCTGAAAAGCTCTTTTTTGCCCCACACCGAACCGCCAGTGCCAGGAGGGGCCGTCTGATCGGGAGGAATGCGCTAGTGAACGGAAACATACACAGACCACTGACATCAGAAAGGTGAAGGGGAGAGGGGGGAGAGAGATGAGGGGGGAGGTGGAAGGAAAAGTGGAAGGGGGCACCCGAGGGACGTCCACCGTATATTATTTTTTTTTCTTTTTTTTCTTTTCTTTTTTTCTTTCTTTTTTTCTTTCCTTTTTCCCTGTTTCCTTGCCCTCTGATTTGAGATTGCATAAAGCTGAGCACCGACAAACTGTATCTTTATTCCTGATGAAGGCCAGACTCTAGGCCGAAACGTCGAAATAAACCACGTTGTGACCGCTCACGGAGGATCTACTAGGCTATATGCAACGCTACGGCCAATCAACCACCATGCCTGCCTATATATATATATATATATAG